>CAUYPO010117655.1:0-28396 GCA_963574435.1 Cheirogaleus major | reverse complement strand
CCAGCCCTCGCTTCCCCCGTCTCACCATTGTGGACACAGTGGCCCTGCTCTTGACCCCAGCACCGTCCTTCTGAGTCCACTCCTCCCCAATTCTGTCCCTCCTCCCTTCCTCTGCTCACCGCATCCGCCTACACGATCGCCTCTTAGATCACACCCAGACCCTACAGGGCACGGATTGTCCTGAGCCAGGAGGAGACTCCACTGACCCTCCTTGCTTGGCTCAGCAGCCTGTGGGATTCACATGCTGGGGACAAAGAGGCCACCACTGTCTGGGCAGCCAGGCACACACTTCCACACACACGCCCCGAATCCCGTTGCTTTCCCGGTCCCAGCCTCCAAACACCTTATCTCCTTAGGCTCAATTCTAAGGGTTGGGAGCAGCGGTGGGAACGCTGGCAGTGGCTGGTCTGGTGCTCTGGGGACCTGCCACAGCCCTCAAGGCGGCCCCTGGGAGCCCATGGGGGAGTCTGGCCTGTGGCCCTCCTTCCCGTGGAGGTGTCTAGTTATAGCTGTTTGGGACGGGTAGTCCCAAGGCCTTTCTTGGCACGAGCATGGCTCGGCAGTAAGGCAGCCAGCCCGGGGGGCTGAAGGCCTGGGCTCTGTTTACTATTACGTAGCATAGCCAAGGGGTCTCCCTTCCAAGGGCCCCCGTTTGCACATCTGGACAATGAGTGGATCAGGCTAGGGGACGACATTCAGGATTCCTAACCAGCATTCGGACGGTGACATTTCCACGCCTGATGTCATCAAGTGCCCGTCCACTCCAGGTCACTCCAGGGGGACTTCTCTTTCCTGGGACCTGGTCGTCCCCCCACAACCCACCCCAAGGTGCCTGGCCTGTGAGCGTGGCCTTGTGCGGCCTAGCCAGGAGGGTCCTGCATTGGGGGGCGGGGAGGAGGTTACTCACAATCTTCTCCGGAGTAACCAATGACAGTGTCTGGCTCAGGGCCCTTCCCAAAGTCATTTTCGGCCTGGACGCGGATCTCATAGGGCACGTAGACGGGGGTCTGCCCCACCACGTAGCGAGAGCCCCACACCGTGGCGTTGTTCCAGGCCTCTCGGGTCTCTCTCCGCCGCCACTTGACAATGTAGCGCAGGTTGGGGCCAAAGGCCGAGGTGGCATTCATGGGCTGGGGAGAGAGAGAGACAGACGGGGTGGAGAGGCTGCAGGGGAGGCGTGTGGATCCGCCCAGAGCTTGCCCTCTCTCTCCGTGCCAGGCACCCCTTCTAGGTCTGCCTAACATCAGCCAGCCCCGTGCAGGGTTGGGGAGAGCACACTCTCTTCCCCGATGAGTCCCCCAGAGCCCAGCGTCCCGTGACCCCAGCAGCATGTGGATTTTCTGTAATAAAGGCTTCACCCAAGACCTCGTTGCTTCGGCTCTGAAATCCACCCACATTCGCAGGTGCAAAGCTCTATTTCCTGCAGAACTCCTTCCCATGCCAGGAGCAACAATAAAACAGAATAAAATCTCCGAAGTCAGAAGGGATGAGTTCTGGTTAACCATAGCACTCCTCCTGCCGACAAACTCAAATTCCAGAACTGACTTGGCTTCTACCGAATCCTCCGTGTCTGTCCTGACCTTCCCATGGATCAGAGTTCTTTAAAGGCGGGTCTAATTCTGTTCTGTGCCCTGGCCCTGGCATCAGTCCCCGGGGAGCCGCCCTGCAGAGCCAGAGACCAGCTGCCTTGGATCTGGGCTCGGCCGGTTGCTGTTGCTCTGTTGGCCCCGGCTGTGTCGTGAGACCAGGCCCTCAGAGAGACAGGGATGGTTCTGCTTCCATACACCGTGTCTCCCATTGCCATTCCTTGGGGCAGCAGCTCAGAAATGTTAATATTTTAGCGGCTGCATTTGTGTCTCTCAGGCTTGGAAGTGGTTTGGAAAAAAGTGCCATTTTGAGACCACATACCCCAATTTTGGTTTAGAAAATCTAGTCAGTGAGCCAAGATGAAGATGGGATCTTCTAGTCCTAACCTGAGAGAGGCTTTTAGAGTCATCGAGTCCATTCCTTGAATGAAAGAAAGGTCCCCACCAGACACGTCTCAGAGGCTGGTCTCTCCTCTGCTCCCAAAGCTCTCCAACAAAAGGGCCCCAGAACACACCACACCTTGGTATCGTGTTCTGCTAGAGCTTTCCTGAAGTCTAACCTGAATCTCTCCTTCTTCAGCAAAAGTCCCTTTGATTTTGCTGCATGCTCTATGAATTTTGCCAGGCTGGCAGTCTGTGCCACTGGGTCACCTCTGCTCCTGTCTCTTCTCTGCTATCATGCTCTTAGACATTTGTCCTGGTTGGATGCCCAGCACAGAGAGGAGCTTGGTTTCTTACAGAAGAGTGGCCACCAAGACCAGCCAGAGAGTCTGAAGCACACGGTGGCCTCGGGGTGCCCGGGGTGTACAGGGAGGGCTCCCAGGTGCCAGGTGAGCAGGCGGGGCCGGGCGGGCTCTTACCGTCCAGGTGATCTCCATGTTGTTCTTCCTGGTCCCCTCTCCTCTCACATCACCAGGATTGGACTCTGGGGCTGAAACCCAAACAGATGCAAAGTTCAAGTCCAATTTGTGCCTCACTAGGGCACGGTAAGCAACCCTTCTCCTCTCGCCCAATGGGTCCCTTCTCTGTTTTTTCTCAGCTTCTATATACACTACGTCCCACGTGCGGCTGAACCCACCCTGCCTTTCTCTCTTGTGCGTGATGTGTCTTTCTAGCTCAGGTTTAAACCCCCAGAGCAGAGCTAATTTCTTTTGAATTTTAATCCCTCACCAGGCAGCATTTATCGTCGGGCTTCCACACCGTGGGTGGTCAGTAAGCCAACTCGCTGGGGATTATCCCCTTTATGGATTATCCACTCAGTATGTTTCATGCCAGACGGGTTCATCCCTGGCATTTAGCATTTGGGGAGCATCTTCTATGAGCTGGTGTGATTTCAGAAATCTAAACACCACCCAAGTGTGTTAGGAAAAGAAATCCGATGTAACACCGGATTATATATTTCTGCTGCATGTCTTTGTTGTAGCTCTCCCCTTTAAAGCAGACAATCAAGAATTATTAATAATTTCAGTAATACTAAAGATGGCAGCTAACATTTACTGCGTACTTGCTGCGTGCCAGGCATCGTGGGAAGTGTCTGACATGCATTTTCAAGTTCTCACAACGGCTCCCTGACATAGGTGCTATTACTATTCTCTGCTTCGAAGATGAGGAAGCTGAGCTTTGGGGAAGTCACTTAACCCACCTCAGTTCACGTGGCTGGGAATTAGGGGAACCCGGTTTGAGTGCGGATGCCCGGTTCCAGAGCCTTCTCTGGTGGCCCTCAAGTACTCACGAGCTCCGCTGGTTCGGTAGCGCTCGGACGGGAGGCTGGGGTGGCTGCTCCCAACCTCGTTGATAGCAATGACCCGGAACTGGTAGTTGACATAAGGGGACAGCCGGAGGACGGCTGAGTTGACACTGCCTGGGAACTTGGAATGGTCGTGCCAGACTCCGGGTTGGAACTGGTCCTCTTCAAACTGGACGACGTAGTCTGAGAGGGCAGGAAAGACAGAGCTGTCTCGGGAGCTGAGTTAGCGGTGGTCTTCTTTAAAAGCACCTCCTCCCTGCCTTCCATGCATCTCCCTCACGGAGCCAAATACACGGGGAGAAGTCGTCCCGAGACACGGGAAGGGAACCCAAGGCCTCCGTGCATTCTGAGAATAGCCCCGGACGCACATCGAGTGATGAGGAAGCAGGACCAGAAACCAAGGCAGGGCTCGGGTTCAAGGATGTCACCATCCCTCTCTTCCGGCCGTGGAGCGCAGGGCCCCTGAGCTGACCTGTGATGGGGCTGTTGTTGGCGTCCCCCGGGATCCAGGTCAGCCTCACGCTCCTCTCAGCCAGGTCGGTGAGCTCCAGGTCCCGGGGTCGGTCTGGCCGTCCTGGCGGCAGAGGGAGAAGACATCACGCAGGGCTCCTGAGTCAGAGCTGGCCTGGCCTTGTGCTGGCCCTTGCCCCGATGATAGGTCCCTGAGGGGCTTAGGTCTTCACTCCCAGCGGGATCCAACCCCAGCCTGCCCAGAGGGGCGAGCACAGGGACCACCCCCTTCCCTGGGGGGGGGGGCGGAGGAAGAACAAAGAGGAACCTCCAAATTCCAGCCCTCCCAAAAGAGTATCAAAGCAGAGCAAGAGAATGAAGCAGACCCTGTGGGGCCCAGAGGACCAGGAGCGCGGCCACCCAGCTCTGTAGGTCTTAGAATGTGAGCATTTGGAATCGCTGTCCTTCTCATGAGACCTGTGCTCACTACATTTAGGAAGGTGATGTGGCATTTTGTCCCATTTTCTCACGATAATTATCCTCAGCTCTGTGTGCCAAGCCTCCGAGGGGACTGGAGCCCAGGGAGGGGGATTGGAGAGCTGAACTGGGCAGACAGGTTCTGGGAAGTGGGCAACAAAGAAAGAGGACCAGGCCGGGGAGGAGGAGGAGACTCGGTCTAGAAGTTTCAGTGATGGACGGCAGGACCGAGGCGGCCCCGGCAATCTTGCAAGCAGAGGGGAGGGCAGCGCCTCTTTGGGGCGCTCATCTCACTGGGTGTGTTTTGGTGGGTGTCAATGCCATCCTGGCCTGGACGAAGCCATCTCGGCACTGACTGGTGGGGCAGGTAAGATTCATTCTCCCTGAGCTTGACTCCCTGAGCCGAGCTGTGCCCGTCTTTCAGCTGGGTACTGGAAGGACCCGGAAGGGGAGTCCCACGAACCCATTCACGAGTGCGTGTGCCATGTGCACACAGACTGTAAGAGACACGTCGTAGCAGACGTGGGAGGCTGCAGCATGACGGGCCTATGGACGATCTGAAGGGAGTGGGCTCTCCTGCCTGGCCCTTAAACACTCTGGGGAGAACAGGCCACCCCAAGGGAGTGGTGAGCATTGCTGGGGGTAAGGGATGGGGTGGGACAGCTGAGGACTTCGGAGCTTAGTGTGTAACAGGAGCAGGAAGACCAGGGCAGGGCTGTGCCGTGGGCTCGGGGAGGTGGAAAGGAGGGGAGACGTGGCCGGGAGTTGGGGGTGTCGCTCAGGAGCCTACGTGCTGCAATCCTCTCCTGAAGGGACCTCCTCCTCCTAGCCTCCTCTCTAGGCAGCTGGGGAGGTGCTGGCGAGGGCCCGGGATTAGTACGAATTACCTTTGGGCAGGGCAGCCAAACCGTTAGTTGTAGTGGTCTGCTCAGCTGCAAAAGTAAGACGGGTTATCCAGGTTAGCAGGTTAGCCAGGGTTAAAGGTGTTCTAGAAGGATGCAAATAGGTAGCCGAGGCCTGAACAGCTGCCCCTGGGCCAAGGTGTTCCAGGCATGGCTTCGCTCTCCCTTCCATGGAGAACCCCCACCTTATAGAAGCTGTCTCGTGTTTCCTCCATGGCTGGGGCGGAACCCCTGTTTCCTCCCCATCCCAGTACAGTGGGTCCCGCCCTTTCCAGCAGCTGTGCCCCTCCACTGCACCAATGCTAATGGCAGCAGGGCACCCAGCAGGATGGAGGTGACAAGGGGACAGCAGGGGGTCTGCTTCCCTGGAAGGGAGAGGCCTCCTTCCCCTTGGTTCGGGGCAGCTGAGTGATTACAGTCCAGCCTGGACACAAGGACAGGGAGAGACACCCTCATCTCGCTCAGGGCACAGCACCCTGTGAAATGCCACCAAAATCCAGGAACGGGGTGGGAGGGGGAGGAAAGCTGGCGGAGGTCGTTGGAAGCACAAACACCAAACTCAGTCTTGTTTTAATGATGGATCGTTTTAATCGACTTAGTGGTTTAGAGTTAGCTGTAAGAAAGGTAAAAATGATCACGACAAGCAACTCCTTTCCACTTTCTCTGTGTCACTCAGGCACCCTCCAGCTGAGACCCGGGGGAGTTAGTGATTCCACCTGGGCTGTAAGCTGTCCCCCCAGCTTGCTCTGAAGTGGCAGCTCCCTAACCCTGAGATCAAAAGGCGGGAGGTCACCACACCTGGCCGGCCCGCTGGCCACAGGCAGGGCCCTCGGGACTGTCCAGGGCCGCTGCTGCTCTGGCTGCTGGGAGGCCGGGTGGGGCGGTCAGCGCCAGGGTGAGCAGCGACAGTTACCTAGCACGGTGAGGGAGGCCTTGGCCAGGTCCTGGTCCAGCTCGGTGCTGGCGATGCACGTGTAGCTGCCCTGGTCCCGCTCTGCCACGCCAAAGATGGTCAGGGAGTCATCCTCTTTCTTCATCCTGCAAGGGGACCGTGGAGGGCTTAGGAGGGGGGTGGGGGCGGGTGCTGGGCTCTGCCCACTGCTTTCTCCCTAGAGGGGGACTCTCGAGTCAGAAGGAAGAGGGGACTGTCACAGGCTGGGCTCGGAAGGCTCAGCTCCTCCCGGGGGGATGTGAGGCCCCAGCTCGATGCTCCCACAGAGGCATCTTCTCAGTCACCTGGAGCACTTCCGGTACTCGATGGAGGGGAAAAGAAAGCGGGTGAAGCTTAGGTGGCCCTGAACCGTGTTTGGTGCCTTCCAATTCCACCTTGTGTCTGCCTGTGTTGTGCTGTGCACCCCTCCCAAATTAGGGCACCGCTAGGCCCACCCCCTAAAATGCAGATCGGCGTTCCTCTCCTTGCAGCTCGTGTGTCCTCAACCCAGACTCATCTTCTCTGCACCCTGGCTTAGGCTGGCCTGCCCCTGGGCTGCCTGGAACGGTCTCTCACAGCGGGAGGGGGGCACCCCTGAGCAGGATGGGCTGTAGGGTTGTCAGCACCAGCTGGGCGAGTGCTGGAAGACCTGTGCCCACCTGCAGGGCACACCCCCTGCAATGTCAGGAGATGGCGGGAAACAGCTGGTCCTATGTCCAACGGCAGGGCCCTGTCCCACCTAGCCCCTGGGATGGAGCAGGTACGGCACAGAGGGTTGCAGGGACAGAGGCTCCAACTAGAGGTTCTCAACCAAGACTGCATGTTATAAACCCCCAGGGGGACTTTTAAACACTACGAAGGTCCGTCCTACCCCAGTGATATCAGAATCTGGGGTGAGGGGAGGGGCAGGCGTGGGTCCAGGTGCAGGAAGGACGGAGGACCAGCACTGTCTATACGTAATACAATGTGCACGGTCGGCTTGGGCCAGCCCTGCCCTCTGATGGAGGACAGGGGTACTGCAGACAGGGCAGGCAGATGGAGGTTGTGATGTGGCAGAGGAGGAAGGAAAAGAGGACAAGAGACGGGGGCGGGGCAGAAAGAAAAGAAGGAAGAGAGGAGAAGTGAGGGCAGAGAGGGAGGGAGGGAGTGAAGAGAGACAGGACTGGAGAAGAGAGAAGGGGCAGAGAACAGAGCAAAGGTGAGAGAAGCAGGGAGCTGAAGGCAGAGAGGGAGACGGGTGCAGGGTGGGAGGTCACCCCTGAGTCGGAGGAGTCACCCAGGACATCTCATAGCTCATCCGTGACATGCAAGACACAGGTTCCCTGACTCCGGGCTCTTCTGTGTGTCACCAAGAGCAAGAGAAAAGAAAATGTCCCTCGAACTAGCACCAGGAAGAGAGAAGGGAGGCACAGGAACCTGTTTCCAATGTAGAGTGGCTCGTTGTCCTTCAGCCAGGAGACGGTGAGTTTCAGGGACGGGTCGTGCTTCACACGACACTCTAACTGCACCGTGGTGCCCCTCTTGGCAATCTGGTCCTCGGGCATCCGGTAGATCCTGGTGGGGTCTGTGGAGAAGCCCAGGGAGCTTGTCACTGACCCGTTCTCTGCCCAGCTCCCCCCTTCTTCCATGGGGCCACACAGTGGGACGCGCCTGACCGGCCACAGAAGGTGGCACCAATAGAACGCAGTTGTACAAACGGAGGGGGGTTCCAGGCTGGGTAGCCCCCAGCAGCAAGTAATCCCCCAAATCCTCTCTGCCTGGCTTGGGAACATATGATGCAGTTTCTGGAGTGGTAGTGGGAAGTTGGTGCAGGTAGCAGGTTTCCCTTCCTAATTCCCTTTCGACCAGGCTGATAATAAACTGACCTGGTGTTCCCAGCACCTGCGTCAGCGAGAAGGACACACACACAAACACACACACACACACACACACTGAGGAGCCCAGGATTACACACCAGGTGTGGTGCATTTTCAAGGTGACACCGCACGTGGGTCACTGCAAGCAGGCCTTCCTTGCCACAGTCCGGACTCCCACCCCCCGTGAACCTCTCCTGTACCTTTGACCTCCAGGCGGACTTGGTTTTCAGCTTTGCCCAGAATGTTGGTGGCGACACAGGTGTAGATGCCTTGGTCCTCTTTGCGGATCATCTTAATCTCCAGACTGCCGTTCTCGTAAACATGGTAGTTGCCACCATCCAGGTTGCTTCCTTGCCCATTCTTAAACCTCACAACAGAGCAGCAGGACACACAGCATACTGAGAAGGGGCCAGCCCGAGGGCGTGGGGCAGCAGCCAATGGAGAGGGACCGTGGGGGCAGTGGAAGGAGCCCCAAGTTCGGAGTCTGGAGCCCTGAGCCTTGCAGGGCCTGCCTCCAACCACTAGGTGGCCCTGGCAAGTCTCTGCCCATCTCTGGGCCTTGGTTTCCCTTTCTGGACAATAAGGGGGTTGACCCAGGTGACCTGCCAGTTCCTCCCAGCTTCAACCCTTTAAGGTTCCCAGGTCTTGCTGAACAGCTATCATGGGCCAGGTGGGAGCCAGAACGTGAGACAGATGACCCCCGCTGGGGACAGCCTGGTCTCTGGAACTTACCATCGGAGCGTGGGGATGGGAGACCCAAAGAACGGGCAGTCCAGCCGTGTCCGGTTGTAAAGGATCACCCTGATGAGCTGGTTCCGCGGCGACAGCATCCGAGGAGGCACATCTGAAATTCCCAGAGAACCGATCTTGGGTGCGGAGTCTAATTCTTCCATTTCTTCCCCTTCGGTCTTGCCTACGCTTTCTCCTTACAGCAGCTCTCCATGCACCAAGACACCTCTCCCACCAACCTCCCCACCTTCAAGAAGCCTCTAGGAATTGGGGGGGGGAAGGGTAAGTTTGTCCATTTGTCCTCGACCTACCCTACATCCCATCCAGCTTTTGCAAAAACTTTCCCCAAACTGTCCAGCAGGTTCTGTGGCTGCCCCTACACAGCCCTAAGACACCTCCTGGCTCCCCTCCCACCACCCTCTCCCTGCTCAGGGGGTGCAGCAAACACACTCAGAACCACTTCCCACCCTGGGACCCAACCGATAAGCCGGGGAAAGTCACCATAGATGGGCCAAGGACATGGGACAGACCCACTCTCGCTCCCCAGGGGAGGAAGGGGACGAAGGCTGACTCTCTGGTGGAACTGAATCTGTCTGCTCACCCAGCTCTGTGCATTTCAAGTGCTGCACGCTTCCTACAAAGCTCACCTTCAGTCCACGCTTCCCCATCTCCACATCCTCTTACCTCGCCCGGCCTGGCCAGTGTCTGGAGAAGAAACTGTGCCCCGCAACATAACCAAGCCCCACGGCGACTCTGCGGCAGGAGAGCAGGGGCGGCGAGGGGCGCACTCACCCAGCACGCTGACGAAGGCGTTGGCCAGCAGGTAGCCGTGCTCGTTGGAGGTGTTGCACTGGTACACCGCCCTGCTGCTGATCTGGGTGTCCCGGAAGATGATGGTGTCACCGGCCACCTCGCGGTTTGGGTTGGGCGGTGCCGCTACGGATGAGAAAGAGACACTCCTTGTGTCAGGGTGAGGGGCGTTTGGGGCTCAGGCCAGGGCTCCCGAGGATGACTGGGGTGCTGTGCAGGGCACTGGAGGGGGGGTCCCAGACCGCCCAGCTTCTGGCCTCACCCCTGCTGACCGGTGTGACCTTGACCCTTTGCTGAGCCTGCTGGAGTTTATCTCTAGTTTAATCTAATCTAGCATATTGCATATTGGGAATATGAATTGCTGCTCGACCTACGTAACGCTGGGCAGGTGTGGCTGAGAGTGTACGCTCTGGAAACGGAGAGGGGTTTGAGCTCTGACCACATCACCTACGGCCCCACTCAATCCCCCTCCGGTTCCGTCTCCTTGTTTGCAGAACAGGAAGAACATACCGCCTCGTGGCGTCGTCGTGACGATGCCTGAGATTTTACGCACGTACAAACTGATTCGCAGAAGGCCTAGCACATACTGATTATTGTCGTCATTATCCAATGTGTGTATACGTAAAAGTGTTTTGAAAAGGATAAGGCAATATTCAGACAGACGGGCCCACCACCTTCCCATCGTCTGAGCAGAGCGTTCTCCAAACATTCACAAAGGGAAACTCGCGAGCCAACGCCTGCTGAAAACTGAAAGAGCCCTTGTATTTGCCAAAACTCCCAGGTCTTCCCAAAATACGTATCCTAAGCTGAGAGAGGACACTCCCCCCTGTGGTTCTGCCAGTATTGCCGGCTTGTGGGGCAGAGAGCAGGGGTTGGGGAGTGGCTGGGGGGGTGGGGTCTTGGTTCTGTCCACACATCACTCCAGGATCTGGCGAATCAGTAAATCTTTCTGGGCCTCATTTCTTTCATCTGAAAAATGGAGGAGAATCATTCCCATCTTTCTCCTACTCTAAGGAAGGCTGAGATAAAAGAATGATAATGAGCTACAAAACCAAAAAATTTCTAGAAATGTGAACAACTGCCACTTTGCTCATCTTTAACCGCTAGGTGATTTCCTCCATAAGATTTCTGGACTAGGAAGCAGGGGATCAGGCGTGCAGAGTCCACGAACTCGCTCAGCATCACTCAGACCTGTAAGGGAGGTCGGCAGAGGACGGAGGAGTCCGGCCTGCGGGCGCCACTTCACAGACAGCGAGTCTGCTCCCGGAACTGGGGCGTCAGCCCACGGTAAACGGAGACGAGGGCAGCGTCCTTTTATCATCGGTCCCCGGGTCCCTACTCAGCAACAAGGCACCGGGGCAGGCAACGCCGGCAACCTGAACACCTCCTTGCCTGGCGGTTCCCAGGGAACCAGCGCTCCGCCTAGTCGTTCCCCACCCCCATGTTCCCTGGGGAGAGTGACAGGGGACCTTTCCAGGGCCAAGGCTCAGCGGCAAGTCCTGGGCTGCATTTACTTAATGGTGCTGTGGAGTTTAGCACCGCTGCCTGCCTTAGCCCCAGAGTGCTGCTGGGACAGAGACAAGTGCAGAGGGCAGGCAGTGTCCCTGACCCCACCTGTAACCAGGGCAGTAATACTTCCTGGGGGCAACTGGGCTCAGTGCTAGCTGGCAGAGGGGTGCTGCAGACTCACAGCAACCCGCAGCCTCACCACTCACCGGCCCTCTGACCTTGGGCAATTAATCCACTGCACCAACCAGAGCCTTGTCTCCTTGCCTGTCATGTTCAAGGTTAAAGCAATGACAGGGGGGTAGCCCCCAGCAGCACAGTGCCTGGCACATAATAAATGTCTAAAAAGCGAAGTTCTCACCCTCTCCTCTACCTGTCTGCCCTGCCTCTCTAGCTGCTCTGCCAGCTGCTGCTCTTGAGTTGGATTCTGGCTTCTCTCCATCTCTTTTTTTTTGTCCCATTTGGTCGATACCATTGTTTACATTTCCTCTGACCCCTTAGAAAAAGTAATGACAGGACATTTTAAAAAGTAAATGCAACTAGGAGGGAGTATGATGTGAAAACGTGACCAAGATCACTGGCTGGAAGGGGCCCTGGAGTTACCCGCTCCATCCATCTGGGCCAGACGAAATTTCCCCAAAGTCTATGCATACTCCATAAACCACACCTGTGCATCTGCTCTCACGGGGAAGTTCTTCCTCAGAGCCAACCATAATCTTTCACTATCATTATCATATAACTCTGCTTCTTCCTTCGCCCTCAGCAGAGAGTGGGACTTGGACAACCAGCAGCAACAGGTTGCTGAGCTCTGCTCTCCCTTCCAGGCCCCAGCCATCACTCAGAGCTCAAACCCGCAGAGATGCAGCCAGAGTCCCCAGCCCCGGAACCGGGTTCTGTAATCGTTAAGGGGCAGAAAGCAGAGACTTAAGAAAACCCCGAGGGAGCAGAACTCCCCTAACCATAGGAACATGACCACAGGGCTCCAGGCCTCCCAGTCCCCTGTTCTCTCGCACAAGGACGAGCTAGGTTCCTGCCTCTTGAGACGTCCAGAGCTGCTGAGAAGCAGCTGCCAACAGGCTACTCCTTTCTTTCACTTCCAGTATGACCAGCGCTGGCCACAGTGACAGGACCTGGAGCCTCCGACGGGAGACGGAGGAGAGTCAGGAGGGACGACAGCTTGTTACTTACATTGCAGAGGTTCCCCGTTCACCATCCACTGGACGGTGGGTTTGGGGTTCCCATTGGCTCGACACACCAGTCTCCCATCCTCGCCAGGAGCCAGGATAAGGTTCTTGGGTTCGTCCAGCCAGTAGGGAGCAGCTGGAAGACAAGGACAGACACGGGCAGGGGAGTTAGACGGCGTGGGGTGGGCAGAAGGAACCGGACAGGCTCCCCGTGGGATGGCAGGAGCCCTCGAGTCTCAGCACGAGGCCCTCACCACCTCCCCCAGGGCCCATCCTCCTGGGATGGCTTGGTCCAGCCTGCACCGGGCCGGCTGGCTGCACAGATGCTGATCTATTTGGAGTCCATAGAACAATAGTTCTAAACTGGGGCTGCTCATTAGAATCCCCTGAAGCGCTTTTAAAAAACAGGGATGCGAGGGCCTGGATGAGGCCAACTAAATCAGAACCCAGGGGCGGCCTGCCTGGCTGATGCTTTTGGAGGCAACAGGCGATTCTGACATGCGCCCAGGGACTCCACTGCCAGCGAAGGTGGCAAGGCAGGCACTGGGCTGGTCCCTCTGGATTTCCGTTGTTGTAAGATCAGACCACTTAGTGAAGGCCTCGTACCCATTCCTTTAGGCACTGGACTTTGATTAGAGCAGTTCTTAGCCGGCCACCCTTTTCAGTTGTTTGGATAATTTTGTGAATATGTGGAAATGTAGATTTTACTGGGAATCTGATCTTTCCAAAATCCCCCCAAAAGCTAAGAACCTCCCCCCCCCCAATTTGTGTGTGGTGCTGAAGCCGAGGTCACGGGATCAATCGGCTGTGTGCTAAGAAATTTCCTGGAGTCTTAGACTCCATCGTCCCAATCATCCGTGCAGCCCCAGGCTGAGAAGTGACCGGCGTAGCCCACCACGTGTGGCTGGGACCCGCATAGACAGGTGCTCTATTGCCTGCGACAGCTCAGGTAGCCCCCCCCCCCGCTTTGGGGGGTGGGAAGTGATTTTAAAAAAAAACTTTGGTCTTGATGACTCCCCATCTTTAAAAAGAAGCACAGCACCATGCACAAGTATACAGACAGCACAGGGCTCAGACGACACGTCACGAACGGGAATGCAGAACGAAAGAAAGAAAAGGCTCTGGGTATGATCCAAAGGGACCACGGGAGGAAATTCACCTGCTGAGGGTGCCCAGCACCGAGGGGAGTTGGAGGATGGTCAGGGTGGGTCTCCCTCCTTCCCTCCCCCTCTCTCCCCACCCCCACGCATGTGCATGCACACACACTCTCACCTCCAGGGTGACACCGCCCGTGGCGGGTCTCTATTGCCACTGACCTGCATGTTGGAAGTTGACCCCAGTCACTCTGCCCCCAGCCACCCTCAGAGGGAAGGGCGGCCATGGTGTGCAGGGTCAGCAAAACAATCATAATGAGAAATACACACAACGTACCCTTTACTCTCACCGAGATCGTGTGCCGGATGCTGCCCATCTTGTTGGAGGCCAGGCAGAAATACTCCCCGGAGTCTTCCTCGGAGACGTTGGTGATACGCAGGGCCTTGTTGAAGTTCTCAAACTTGGCCTTGTCAGATGGGAGGTCCCCACCTTTCTTGTACCAAGCGATGTCTGGTGTCGGGCTAGCGGGAAACAAAGGCCTCATCACGAAACGTGGCCCTTCTCTTCTTCTGCAGAGCCTGGGACACCCAGGTGTCCTAGAAGTGTTCTTGGGCCCAGGAAGATGCTGCCCTCTAGGAGCTGATCTCGCCCCGGAGGATGCTCAGCCGGGGAGCCTGGGGACTTGGGGAAGCCCCGTGAGATTCTAGCACACGCACGGGTTGCCCGACCACCTCCCTTCTCATCGTCCAGAACGGAGATGGCCAGGATGGATAGGGTGGAGAGGACTATGATTTGCAAAGTCCTATTTGCTTGTCTTTCTGCTGTCCTAATGACACCCCCCCAGATGTGGTGACGGCGGAGCAGGGAGGGCGGCGGGGCGGACTGTACGTACACCCCAGAGGCGATGCACTCCAGCAGGAGGTCCATGCCGCGGAGCACCATCTGACTGCTCGCCGTGCCCTGGGGATACATGAAGCTGGGTGTTCTTTCTGCAACTCCTCGGGCTGAAACAGGACAGAATGGACTCCCGTGAGCCTCCTTCCAGAGGGCTGACCCAGCCAGGCCGACGCTGTCGGGCTAGAAACACCATCACGCCTCCTGCTGGACCCTCCCCGCTGAAACCGCCCCCGAGGACTCGGGCGTCATTAAATGAAGTGTGTTAGGAAGCTCGGGGCTCCTCGGCCCCACCCGCACGCGAGTCTGAGCGGCTCTAGGTTCCAAGAGGATCTGCCGAGAGGAGCCCGGCTTCCCCCAGAGCTCAGAAAACCTCCCCTTCCCTGCAACAGGGCAGGGGCTGTCCGAGCAGTGAGAGGTCTAGTCCCTGAGGATTTTGTGTTGGGATCCCAGAGGCTCCCATGCTGGCCCCAGGGCAGGCCATCTCAGCAGCCGTCCTCCCCCCAGACAGGGATGTGGAAGACAGTGGGGAGAGGGGGGCATGTGTTGGGGCCACGGGACAGACAACCTGCTCTTTGGGACCCTGAAGACAAGCAGCTGGGATGGAGCCACAAAGCCCACAGAGTCAAAGATGCAGGGAGGGTTATTAACAGTTTAGCAAAGACCTGGCGAGAATTAACGAGCAGAGATGACAGGAAATCACTCTGGGGCCAAGGCCACTCTGCCTCCTCACTAATGACTTTGGAAGGGGGCTGGGGAGGCGGGTGGCGATTGCGTGTGAGATACCGGGGGAGCGGGGAGAGGAAGGGTCCGCCACGTTGGAGGAGGGGATCTACGATTCAACGAGGCTGGAGCAGTCACGGGTCTTAGATCAATGGAAACCGCGCAGGTTTAGAGCCAGGCGGCGCGGAGAGATTGGCGTTTGCAGCATGGCTGCCTCCCTGGGAAAGGGGTCGTGCCAGTCTGGATCCACCCAGAGCAGACGGGACTCCGCCTAGCCCGAGCCTCGCCTCTCCCCCAGAGCTCTCCGTACAGCTCTACGGAAATGGGGAAGGTGGAAGGGAGAAGGATCTTCCGCCCAGGAACCTCAAGGCGAAAGGGAAGCCGGAGGAGGCGCCCCCTGCCCAAAGCACACAAGGAGGGTTAAAAACAAAAATATAAGCTGAGCCTCCTCGTGGGTTTCACGGGCCTTGGACTCAGCTGGGCAGTGAGAGGTGGTGGGATGGCAGAGCTGCCGGGAGCTGGGAGCCCTCAGAGAGGCCCGGGTTGAGGACAAAGACACTTCTCCTGGGGTCTAATTGGCGCTGGCAGAGCGAGGACAGAGTCGTGGGGGACTCTATCGCTGTGTCACTGGTGTTTCCTGAAGGAGCTTGCTGGGTTCACTGGGGCCTGGCTGGACCATCGGGGCTCCCGTTTTAGAGGGAGACTCAGTTTCTCCCCACTGGCCGCCGGCAAAGCACCTGTCACAGAGTTTGCACCTATTTTACCTTTTTGTCGGGGGAAGAAAGGATGAATCACACACAGAGGTGATCAGGCTGCTGACACAGTACACGGCACATAGCGAGTATTTAATCAAGTGTGTGGGATACGTGGATTAAACGGGGAGAAGAAAAAAGAAGGCAGCCGTTTACCCCGCGTGTCATTTCTCTCTCTGTAGAGGTCCTCATCTGTCCCCCCAGCACACACATACACAACAGGGGCTACAGAAGGGTTAATCCATTATGTGGTTAATTGGTTACCATCTATACCTACGGCTCTTGTAGCGCCCAACTCCCAGCGCCCAGGAAGCCGGACACCAGCAGCAGCTTCCTCCCACCCACTGTCAGAGAATCTCCGACACAGGACAGCACAAGGTCAAGGGTGCTACAAGGAAAGGGCGGTTCTCGGGCAGGGGGCTCTGGCGTCAGGCTGGTGACTCTGCCAAGAGCTGGGAACCCTGGGATCACATGGAAGAGGTGCCAGCTCAGTCGTCCTACTCCTTCCACACGGGGACAAGATCTGCAGATACCAGCCTGAGACCCTGTGGACATTTAGTTCACACCATAGCATGCAACGCCACAAGTGCACACGGCCAGCAAAGCAATAAAGGACGGGAGGGAGGAGAGAGTCAGCACAGAGCCCCGCTGTGGGTGCTGTGACACGCTGTGGCTGTGACCATGAAAAGGTCACAGTGACGCTGCATCTGGAGGGTGTGGGCTGGCAGCCACAGAGGGAAGGAGAAGCTACGGGGAAACAAGCCAAAGTTCGTTTCCTAAAACAAAAAAGTAAAAGCTGAAAGTCAGAGGTGGCCACGATTTGGTGAGCGTTTATGACGCATCAAGCACCATGCTGACCAGTCTAGCTACGCCATCGTCATGTCAAATCCTCACGACAAATCTGGGGGGTGGTTTATCCCCATTTTCAGCAGAGGAAACTGAGGCTCGGTGACGTCAACACACTCGCCCAAGGTCACCAGCTAGGTCTGCTTTGGATTCTGGACCATTTCGCATCAAAAACTTTTACCCCACGCTCATCCTACCTGCCCCTGCTTCTGGCTGTCAGCTTCGGGAATCTCTGTCTTATTCAAACCAAAGAAAATCCAAGGGCAGAGGAGGTGACGGAGAGAGATATTTTTGTCTGAGTGAGCTGCGCTGGTGAAACTGTTCCGCTGTGTTTTGTCATTCTCTCTGTCTCAGCAAAGATTCCATCTCTGCTCGGCGGCCATTAAATAAACTCAGAACCCAGCTGGAGAGAAAGGAGCTGGAGAGGGAATGAAGAGCCTCCAAAGGCATCTCGACTGGATTGTTAGAGGCATGGGAAGCAAAATGAGCTGGGGGCCACACGCTATTCTCAAGGAACGAGAAGGCTGGCCCCAAAGGGGAGGTTTGGCCAAATGTGGTCAGGTGCAGCAGGAGGAGTTTCTGTGAGAATTTAGGAGGGGTGCTCTAGCTGGTGGCTTTGGGAGCCACTGTTCTCAAGGGATTTCCTTCCCTGGAGAAGCAGATACAGGAAGACTCTCTGAGACAAAGGTGATTCCTATATGAAATTCTAAATGGTGGAAGGTGACCGTCTCTTTTTGGATGTCACAGGACACCCTCCTTTACCGTGGAGGCAGGATCCCTGGAGAGCCTGTCCACCCTGATGATGTTTCTCTCTCTGATCTTCGGGGTAAGGTCTGACCTAATGCCTGATCAAACTCAGAATCCAGACGCTAAAGCTCACGTCTGCGTGGACCCAGGAAGAGCTTCCCACGTGGGCGCATCTGACTTCTTGCCCAAGGACAGCCAGTCCTCTCCTGCTCTCGGAAGCTGTGGCCCAGAGGGGGCTCATGGGTTTCCAGGGGAATATGGTCAGCTAGGGGACATCAGGAGATGACACTGACTCAGCCATACTGGCTTTAAGGGCCCAATAAAAAAAATGCCTCTTGATAATCTCCTGCTGGAGGATAGGTCAAAGTAGCTGACGACCCCATCACTCTCCCCTGTCAAACGCTGCATGGTAGTGGATAAGAGTTTAATGCATCAGATGTATC
This sequence comes from Cheirogaleus major, assembly GCA_963574435.1. NCBI lineage: Eukaryota > Metazoa > Chordata > Mammalia > Primates > Cheirogaleidae > Cheirogaleus > Cheirogaleus major. Next base: position 10,718 of record CAUYPO010117655.1, on the reverse strand, counting down.
AGAGGACCTTTGCCAAAAACAGCTTTTAGGGGCAGCTGAACCCTACAGCCAGACCACTTTGCTGCTTTTGATTCTCAGAATTGAGAACCAGAGACTCACGGGGCCGATTCTTGGCATCTCATCCACCTCTCTCTGGCTCTAGGAACAGCTGAGCAAACAACCACAGAAGATGAGAAAAACTCTTCGTCTAGCAGCATTTGATACCTCTCCCTGCCAGGAAATTTCTTCTGTAAGTCTAATCAAAATCTCCTGTGCAGTAGTTGGAGTTTTTCTTACCAAGTTCTCAACATAGCTGAGGATCTGAACAGCTTTTGTTTCTTTAGTCTGCCTTAAAATTTTCTCCTTCCAGAGTACTTTCTCCCTATAATCGGGCCTACCTTCCTTCCCTTGGCTTCTCTTCAAGTTCTCTGTGTCCCTCTTCATTTCAGAAGCACATACGAACTATCCATGGTACAAAGTAACCCATCCCCATTCAAACCAATAATGAGTAACATCTATGAAGCACTGTGTCCAACACCATGCTTGGGAACCACATCCTGTTTAATCTTCACAATAATTCGATGAGGTAGGTAATATATCCATTTGGCAGATGAGAAAATTAAAGTTCTGAGACATTAAATGACTTGCCCAACATCACTCAATTGTGTGTCCTGCACCCTGGATTTAACTCAAGGCAGTGTACCTTAGAGAGCACTCTCTTGACCGCCTGGTCAAGAGTCCTAAGTGGCAAGTCACACTCTCAGACCAGCCTCCCCAGCCATTTAGCAGGTTGGGGGCATCAAGCATATGCTCCGAGGACGCCAACCCACTCTAGAAATCACCAAAACAAAATACAAGTATGGGGTAGCCCTACTGCTACAGAAGAGATATGCCGTATTTCAAAGCCAGAGAGAGAAGCACTGGGCATTTTTCATTGACGGTGTCTCTCTGCCCAGCTCCCTGCATTCAGGAGGGAAGACATCCTCCTCCTTCCTTCCTTTTTAACTCTCTATTTCTTGCCTCACTTTGGCTTTTGTATTCTTTCCAGTAGCTTCATGCTTGGGTCAGCCCTGTTCTACCTTGGATTGAAGACAAGGGGTTGATCTCCATGTGAGCTCTTGTAAGCTTTGCTTGGTGGCATAATCCTAGGTGGTTCTCATAACTCCCACCTGTTCTCTTGTAATCATATCCACCACAGGTCAAAACTGGTTTAAGTGGCTGGAATCATTCACACTCACTCCACCGATAAAACCACTGCATGTGCATGCTCCCCTGTGTCGTTTATCTCACATAAAGTGAGCCGCTTGGACCAGAAGGGACCTTCTGGCTCGGATACACTCCGGCTTTCAGAATACTTCCTACCCTAGGTTACCTGGAATCCAATTTAGAAAAAGGCACATTCTATACCAGGGCTCTGGGGCTTCTGACACAATAATGGTTGGCCCATTATCTTGAAAACAAACAATGCCCAGAATCCAACAAAAGTCCCCTGCTTCCTGGGGCAGCAAATCTCTTTGCAGAATCTCAGTGTGGTTCTGGCTGCTTGGAGCCAAGTCAGAGCCTTTGCCTCCCCCCCTGGCTCTTGCGCCCTCATCCCGTCCCCCAGTCACCGATCATCATTCATATCACACATCACAGTACAGATGCTTCCTATCTGTGTGAGCCCACAACGACGCCCTTGGGGACCTGCAGCCTCCGCTTCCAAGGCATAACTAACGATGGGGCCAGCTGCCTCGCCAAAGCCAGCACATGACGACTCTTCCGGCTGCTCAAGGAAAATAAGACGTTCTTGAGCCATGGTGACGGGTAACTCAGGTGTGGAAACAGCCAATTACCCTATTAATCAGACCGAGCAGCCAGTTGTGCAATGAGTTATGAATATGCCTCATTGTAACTGTTCCCCACCTGGCAAACGGGGCCGGTGGGTGCTGGGTCTGCATGTGCCACCAGAGGAGAGAGGAGGCACAGGTGAGAGTCCATCTTCATTTGCACTTACCTTCAAAGACAACTCAGGGCTGGACTCTTACCTCTATTTCCAAGATGAATTTATTTTATTTTATTTTCTTAGAGACAGGATCTCACTTTATAGCCCAGGCTAGAGTGCAGTGGCGCAATCATAGCTCCCTGTAACCTCGAACTCCTGGGCTCAAGCGATCCTCCTGCCTCAGCCTCCCAAGTACCTGGGACTACAGGCATGGGCCACTATGCCCGGCTAGCTTTTAAATTTTTTGTATAGATGAGGTCTTGCTATGTTGCCCAGGCTGATTTCGAACTCCTGGCCTCGAGCAATCCTCCCTCCTCAGCCTCTCAAAGTGCTGGGATTACAGGTGTGAGCCACCATGCCTGGTCCCCCAAATGGGTTTTAAAGAGACACAGGACATCACTGTGAAATGCAATACTTAGGTATTCCCAGTAACTAAGGCTAGATTACAAAGCAGGCAGTTCCTATCCAGACACTTAAGAGTTAACTAAACACACACCAAAAAGCTTTCTGTGTTTCCTCTTCCAATAGGAACCAGACTTCCTGTTTCCTCCTCACTGTGGGAACTCACCTATTCTCAGCTATTCTCCATCTATCCACCACTAGTTCCTGAGCTTCTACTTTTCAAGAAGCTCTTTTGAAGTCCTACCCTGGTTCAAAGAACTTGTGGACAATCCAACACCTTGGGGCATGCACGTTAGAGGAGACCATACCACCAATGAGACCCCTCCAGCCCCCACACTTCGGGCAGCCTTGTGGAGGTGTCAGTGGGGCACCCTGGCCAGGCCAGCTGTCAGACCTACCACCCAGCAGGAGTTAATGACACGGTGTCAGTCAGGTTAGGCAAACTGGGGTTAGGACAGGCAGGTTACTCCCCAGGTTACCGCGGCAACTCACCACTGTACATGTCAGGGTGGTTTCTTAAGGACGAGTCATTATAGGGGTTGTCTGCAATAAACAAAAGAGGGTGAGCGAACAGGAGGCCATGGAGAAGTCACAGAGGCATAAACGGGGAGAGAAAAAACAGAAATGCAAAGCCACAAAAAACAATCGAGGAGCGCACCAGTGGTCTCTTGCAAAGGAAAGACGTGGCGTTTTGGGGAAGGAAATATGCTTGGTGAAGAACAAGCAACACAAAGCCCACGAAAGGGAAGAAAAAGGTTAAATCCTGCAAAAGAAGGCAATAATAAAATAAGTTTCTTTGAAAATTAAAGAAATTAGGCTCGAACTTTAATTGCTTGCTCCTACTACTATATTTTCAAACAAAGGAGATAAAGATTAGTGGTATCCTGTAGCCGTCTTTTGAACAACTCCTTCTCATCAAAGTCCTCAGTTTCCAGGACTCTGGGTCAGGCCAGCTCTTGGGACAGCTAAAGAGAAAGGAGTGTTAGTGGGCACTGGGGAACAGCAAAGTCCTGCCTGGGCAGAGAAGCTAAGCAGCGGGGGGCGGGAGGTAAAATGGGAGGAAAAGCCTGGGACGCAGGCAGGGGCCCGTGGCAGCGCCCGGCAACAGGCACCCCTCTGATCTGACCAGGAGCATGAGGCTGGGAGAGGCCCAGAGAGGCGGGGAGAGCTCAGGTGAAGTTCAGGTTTAGGGATTTGGAAAGGGAGCTTGGGACAGGAGAAAGAAGGTGTGAGCTGTGCGTTCTACGCTTTGGGCCGGGAAAGGCCTGCTCGCTGTGTTGGAGGCTCAAAGCTCTCTCGACAGTGTGGGGACGAAGACATTCTGGTGTAAGGACCGAGCTCCGTGGCTTCAGTGCCAATGTCAGGCAATTAAAACCCTTGGGAATTTCATCCTTAGCGAGAGAGACATTCTAGAATACGACACATGATCATGCCAACGTCCTTAAGTAGCATTTCGCTCTCTACCACCGGCCCTTCCAGCTACTGGGTTCAAGTTTTGACAGCACCAACAGGGGCTGGGGTGGGGGTCGGGGGGTGCTGTTGACTGGAAGCCAAGCAGACGGTCCCAGAAGCCCAGACCACCGCCCGACTGCGAGAGGGAGGAGAGGTGCTTTGCCAAAGCATTTGCATATTTGACGACAGATCCATTCCCGGCACAACTAATTAATTGCGAGAGAGTATGCGGGCTCTTTTCTGGGACTGGCATTGTGTTGCATCCCAAATCTGCTTGACGCCTGGTGGAAAGATTTTCCTTATTCAGAACTGTCTCTTAAGAGGGGGTTTATTGTGGAGGACCTAGCCTGCTTGGGCCCGTCTGGAGCTAGAGGTGGGGACGGATCCACCACGGAGTGAAGACGCAGGGTGGCCCAGGGGGAAGTGCAGCTGGGCTTGGGCGGCAACGTTCTGCTCCTCTCCTGGGGATGGATGGTGGCACGCACAGGTGACAGGGCCTCTCTTTCATGCCCCCATGCCGCCAAGGTGAAATGGAACCCATTTCTTTCCAGAGAAGTGACCCGTGCTCAGAACCAACCTCACTGCTTGTGGGCTCTGGAGCACATATAAGACATTCAGGGAGTCTTTCTGAGTCCTCTAAGACTGTCACTTAGACACCAGAAGGAAGCAGGGCAGCGCTCCACTGACTGCCTCAGGGAGAGCCCTCCTCTCTCACCTGCCTCTTGGCAGGAGGCACCAGGGAGGACCTGGTACCTGTGGGCGAAATGGGACAGGTACATCTTTGCTCGTCTGACTCCACTGTTTATCTTTGACTGCATCCCCAAACAGATCTTAAAAATGGTTCCAGATTACGCAGTATTTTGTACTATATACCTTTATCCCCTTCCTTTAATACCCAATTTAATAAAAAATTGAGCGTGATGAGATCTATTTCTTCCTCAATGGGCAAACTGCGGCAGGAGCCCCTGGTGAGAACAGGGCTTTTGAAGCTGCCCCAACTTGACTGCTTTGCCTCCCGCCGCCAGGCCTGGTTCTGAAGGTTCGAGAGAAAGCTGTGTCCTTCCAGACAGGAAAGCAGACAGAGCACAACTGTGCTATTTTAAGCAACTGTGCCCAATTCTGGGCTGGCTCAGATGCCCAGAACTTGCTCCCAGCCAAAGCTGCCCCCCTGGGAGAATATCAGGAAGCTGCCAGGGGTCTGTTTCAATCGCCTAGAAGGTTTCTCGGCATTTGGAGGAAAGTTTTCGATAGAACAGGGAGCCCAGAAATGAAGCAGAAACAAACATCTCCTTCATCCTCTGGTTGGGGAAAGAGCGTTTCTGGAAAGTCCAGCTCCTAAATGTTGCTTAAATCTCCAACTGCTTAATGCTACAGAGGAAGGCTCTCCACCACCTTGATCTCCTGGCCTCTGTTCCACCATCCACCAGGGATGGCCTCTGTCCACCATGGCAGAAGGGCACTGACTTAGTTCCAGAAGCAGGAGGCTAACTTCCGGCATCGTGCGGGCAAGGAGAGAGGGGCCCAGGCGAGGACACCGAAGGCTGTCCAGGGTCAGCTCAGCGAGCACCTTGCTCTTGACGTCCCTGTTCCTCCCGCGGCCAGCACTGCCAGCCCTGTCTTGGCTGCTGAGGCCACGCCGAGGTCCTGGGCAGACCACAGTGTCCTCCCTGGCTTGGCCAGCTGGCAGGCAGCCACCCGATGTGCACTGAGGGGACCCTGCAGACAACCAACTTCCTTCTCCAGGGGGCCTCCCCGGGCCTGGGTCAGGACTAAGACAGCCAGGGAGGGGGAGCGGGCAGCGAGAGGCTGGGTCACCCTGCCAGGAACACGTGGAGCTTGTGCAGGTCTTGGGCAATGCTGGCGGCTGTCACCTTAGGGGCAGCTCAACACCGACTTGGAACAATGCGTGGGGACACTGTGGAGGCAGGAGGGAGGTGGTCAGAGGAGGGTAAGAATGGAGTTCAAAGAAGGAAAGAAGAGGAGAGAGAGAGAAAAGAAGAAAGAAGGAGGGGAAATAGAGAGGAAGGAAGGGAAACAGAAAAAGGAATAAAATACAGAGAGAAAGGAAAAAAAAGGAGGGAAAAAGAAAACACGAGAAGGGGAATGAAAAAGGAAGCTGCTTCCTCACGGACCCACCTCTGTGTCATGGTGGGAAGGGAGTGAGGGGCTGAGCTGGCTCCTGGGACCCCCTGCCTCCATCCTCAGCAGGGATTGATGGAGGAGGAAGAGAACACTGAGGGGTGGGCCCCCGCTTGTCCTGAATGAGGAGTGACTCCCCCAAGCCTCACCTGACCCACACCCACCCAGCAGGGCTCCCAGAAGGTGGGGATCAGCCTCTTTTCTCCAACTCATGGAAACTTCCAACACCCACCTGGTGCTCTCTGTCTGCCCCCCCCCACCATCCTCACTGTCCACAGCATTGAAAACAACACTTGCAGCCCGAGTCAGACGGATTAAGGTCTCTTTTGGGGGCTCCTCTACGGAAGACACGGTACCCATCCACGGTGCACACAACACAGACAACTCGCAACATGCCGAGTGGGCTGCAGGATTCGCGGCACCAGCCCCAGGCGGGCTTGTCCCTGCCAAGAAGCCTGTCTCTGACTAAGCCTCTCTCTCCTCCAGGGAGGGCCAGCAACGACAATGGGCTGGGAAACGCTGGTTTGCTTTTATACCAGCCACACAGAATCAGGGAATGGAAACGAAAACAAATAAAACTAAAACATAAGTCTGCGACTCACAAAACACAGTGATTCCATATGGTTCGGCATCTACATGCTACAGAACCAAACCGTACTGTGATGTAGCCACGCAGTTGGATATTTTCTGCTGTGGCTTGCTGCTAGAAATAAAGGTAGCCAGCAACGACTGGAAACAAAAGAAATCATCGAGCTGAGTCCTGATCGGAATGCCAGATGACTATGTATGTGCTCAGACTCATCAGAAACACCTGGACAGCCAACGAGGAAGGAAGAGGACTAGGGCTGTCCAGGTATGATGGCCGGGCCTGGGTGTGCCTGCCCAGTTCCATGCGATTCCGACTCGCACCACTGTTTGGGAGGCTCTGACAGCAGGACCAAGCTCCGAGTTTCACTCGAGAGATGTGGTTTGAAAGCAGCTGCAGTAGCTCAGGAACAACGAGCTGGGAGGATTTCGAGGTCAGCCTCAGGGACGAGTGGCCCCCCCAGACTCACGCACCCGGGGCTGCTTGGGCTCGGTGGGCTTCCTCGCCCTGGCGCCCAGCCCCGGGCAGGGGCCCGCACTTACTGGTGAGGACCTTGAGGGTGAAGGGGTTCTTCTGCTGGATGGTGTGGGTGAAGTGGAAGCGGGCGTTGCAGCTGTAGTCAGTCTGCATGTCCTGCAGCATCACGTTGGAGAAGTACAGGTCTCCGTTGTGGCCCTGGGAGACGCGCTTGTCCTGGGTGATGGGCTCCATGGCTGCGAGGAAGCAGAGGTGCGCCGGGAGGTTAGCGGCAGCGACAACGGTCGCAGTCACGTTCTGTCAACTGAGCACTCACCGCAGGCCAGGTGGGGCCAGGGACTTGACACTTTTTAGTCCGATCCTCTCAGCCCTGAAGTCGGGCTATTCCCATCTTACAGATAAGAAAGCAGAGGATGTAACGTGTCCGGGGTTGCCAACAGTGTGGGGAGAGCAGGATTTTAGTTGCAGACCTGCCTGCCCACCATGCCGACGGGCCATGACCACACTCTTCTTTTTTTTTCCTGCTGATTTCCTTCCTTCCCTTTCTTTCTCTTCCCTCCCTCTCCCCCTCCTCCTTCCCTTCCTTTCGTTTCTTCCTTCCTTCCTTTCTTTTTATTTCTTTTCTTTCTTTTAGAGATGGCGTCTCACTGTTGCTCAGGCTGGTCTCGAACACCTGAGCTGAAGCAATCCCCCCACCTCGGCCTCCCAGAGTGCTGGGATCACAGGCGTGAGCCGCCGCGCCCAGCGGGCCACACTTTTCTTGAGCTGAGGCTTGAAGGCTGCATGTCTTGTGCAGGCAGAAGAGACAGGAGCCAAGAGGTGTGCACGCAGCAGGAAGAGTGTGTGCTAACGGCTAGGAGCACAGACCCCGCTCAGGGATCTGGGGGAAGGCTGGGAGAGGCAGAGAGACCAGGTCAGGAAGGGGATCTATGTGCCAGGGAAAGGGGTCTGGACTTTTTTTTTGAAGTGATGGAGGAGCCCATGAAGGACTTCAAGCAGATGAGTGGAACTATCAGATCCACGTTTTCAGAAAGACCAGGGAGGCCTGTTGTGGACCATTGCTGTAACAGAGGGAGAAAACGGCGGTGGCCTGGGCTGGGGAGATGTCAGTGAGGATGGAAAGAAGAAGAGGGTCTGAGATCTGCTGGGGAGGGAGCGTGGACACAACTTGGTGACGAGTGTGACGTGGGCATGAGGAGAGGCTGAATTGTGAACTAGCAAACTGAGCCGCTGGCGGCAGCCCGGCAGCCTTCCCCACCACGTGCACTGTGACATGGGAAGAGGCAGACGGTGACTGAGCGCAAAGCCACCCTCAGAACAGCAGAACAGCTCATGACGCTGCCCCACGGACAGGGCAGCCTCTCCAGGAAGCAGGCTGGTGAGCACTCAGGGAGGGACAGAGTGACGGTGACAGGTGCGCGTACAGACTGACACACAGAGAGGCATCCTCTGTTTCCCTTCATCACGCCTCTCCTGTTATTTTAATTGGAAACATGAGAAGAAACCGAGGTCCAGAGAGGTTGAACGAGCCTCACGGCCACCGTGCATCTGCTTCTTACAAATCAAGGGCTTCCAGCCTGGGCAAGCCCCTCCCCATTTCACACACCCGCCCCACTCCCTGAGATTAAAATACAAATAAATCGCCGGGCCCCCAAACTCACAGCTGCTCATCCAGAAGATGACCGGGGACGGAAGTCCGGGCGGCGGGTTGCACTGGAGCGTCAAGGGGGCGCCTTCTTGGACCACGACAGGGTCTAGGTTTTCCTTGGGCCACAGGGGAGATTCTGGGGAGAGGCAGACAAGGAGGATGGAGCGAGGGAGCCTCTGGGCTGGGGCAAGGAGCAGGGTCCATGCATGCAAGGATCGGAAGGTGACGGGCATGTGAGCCCACTCGAGGGCCAGCCCTGGAGAGGCAGCAGCAGGGAGGCCTTTTGTCAAGCGGCTGCACACCTGCACAGGTGCCTCCTCCTGGCCCCTCTCCTGTGCCCAGAGTGGCCAGTGTCGTTACCCCAGACCCTGGTTTGGAAGTTTCCTTTCCCGGAAAACGTTCCAAGTCGAGGGAGATGCATGCAGAGCATCAAAGCACCTGCTGGCAAGGGCAGGGGCGGCCCTTCTGGAATGGCCTGCCACGCCCCCCCATCTACCCAGGAGCAGGGCGTCTCGGCCCCCGCTCATCTACTCACTAGACACCTGCAGGCGGATCCTGTTGGATAGGGCCGTGCCGAACTTGTTGCGGGCGAAGCACTGGTATTCGCCCTCATACTCCTCCGGCCGCCCGCCGCTGCGGAAGTCAATCACCAGGGTCCCGGATCTCCTCCTCATGGACACCCGGGGGTCCTTGGCGATGTTGAAGAACCTGCTGTTTCTAGTCCAGTGGAAGCTGTGGACGACGGGGGCAGGGGCCAGCGAGACCAATGGGGTGGGCCCCGGCGCAGCACCGAACTTCCCGCCCTCAGCCCCACTGCCACACCCCCATGCCAACGGGTCCCTGCCTGGCTGAGCAGAGAACCATCTGGGGAGCTTGGTAACATGCAAAGTCCAGGCTCCTCCCCCCCCAGGTGAGTCTCCAACCAAGGCCCAAAGTGGCAGATACTCAAGTGGCCACTGTGAGACTATGCTCTTTAAGTACATAATTGAGGCCTTGGCGGGGATTTTGATTTTTAAAATCCAGCTCCTCCTTTCTCCCCAGGATAATACCAACCTCCTACTGGGAATGCAAACGCAAATTCATATTTCACCCACCAGGGAGCTAGCTCTGCTTCTCCTGCTCCCTTAATTTTACGGTCCACTCCGAAGCCAAAGTGAAGTGGCTTAGGTTATCTGTGCCCCTGCTCAGCGAGTGCAGATGGCAAAGCAGTGGCCACGCATTACAGCCTGTGGCAGGGGCAGCTCTTAAAGAAAAATCATCCCACTAAAATAGAGCCCTAGGGGAAGCGCGCTAGAATGCCCCTCCACCGCTCCTGGGAGGGTGTGTGTGTTTGCTACAACCAGAGCCTCATGTCCTCAGCTGCCCGTGATGTAACTGGTAAAAAAGGAAAAAGCAAGAGCAGCAGTAGCCGTTCGGTGTCATGGAATCATTGTCCTGCAAAGGAGCCATGGGGGAAAGGAGCCAACCTCAGAAGCAAGGTCACTGGGGCCCCGACTGGCCCTGCAGGCTGACTCCACCTACGGGCGGGGGGGTCCCTGCTGGTTCCCGGGCTCACAGCTCTGGCTTAGACTATCTCGTGCAAACCTGGAGGCCAGAGTGAGGCTGCCATATACCCGCTCACTTCTCCTGCTGAAAGACACGCCCCAGATGGGGCACTGTCACGTCTGGGTTTATTTTATTTTTTAAAATTTCAGCATATTATGGGCAAATGTTTAGATTACGTACATTGCCTTTGCCCCACCCGAGTCAGAGCTTCAAGCATGTCCATCCCCCAGACGGTACGCACCGCACCCATTAGGTGTGAATATACCCATCCCTCCTTCCCTCCTCCCCCTCCCTTCTGCCCAACACCCGATGAATGTTGTTACTATATGTGCACATAAGTGTTGATCAGTTACTACCAATTTGATGGTGAGTACATGTGGTGCTTCTTTTTCCATTCTTGTGATACAGTAACTTTAGGGTTAAAAAAAAGAGAGAGATTATGAGATGGATTTCAGGAGATGAGGTGGTAAATTGTAGGATTTAAGTGCTTGAAAACTAAGTTCTGT
>CAUYPO010117653.1:0-22695 GCA_963574435.1 Cheirogaleus major | reverse complement strand
ATGAACAGAAATTTTTCAAAAGAAGACAGAATAATGGCCAACAAACATATGAAAAAATGCTCAACATCTCTCATCATCAGGGAAATGCAAATCAAAACTGCAATGAGATATCACTTATCTCCGGTAAGAATGGCCTTTATCAAAAAGTCCCCAAATAATAAATGTTGGTATGGATGCGGAGAGATAGGAACACTCCTACACTGCTGGTGGGACTGCAAACTAGTTCAGCCTCTGCGGAAAGCAATATGGAGATACCTTAAAGCGATACTAGTAGATCTACCATTTTATCCAGCAATCCCATTACTGGGCATCTACCCAAAAGAACAAAAGTCACTCTATGAAAAAGACCTGTACTTGAATGTTTATAGCAGCAGAGTTCACAATTGCAAAGATGTGGAAACAACCCAGGTGCCCATCAATACATGAGTGGATCAACAAAATGTGGTATATGTATACCATGGAGTACTATTCAGGTTTAAGAAACAATGGTGATGTAGCATCTCTTGTATACTCCTGGATACAGCGGGAACCCATTCTACTAAGTGAAGTATCCCAAGAATGGAAAAACAAGCACCACATGTACTCACCAGCAAATTGGTATTAACGGATCAACACCTAAGTGGACATATAGGAATAACATGTGTCGGGTGTTGGGCGGGTGGGAGGGGGGAGGAGGGGATGGGTATATACAAACAGAATGAGTGAGATGTGCAACTTTTGGGGGATGGTCACGCTTGAGGCTCTGCCTCGAGGGGGGAGGGGGGCATGGGCAATATACATAACCGTAATATTTGTACCCCCATAATATGCTGAAATAAAAAAAATAAATAAATAAATGATTAAGACTAAGTCACTTCCAAATGGCTCTCCTCACTCTTAGATCCTGTGATTCTAGGTCTCCACCATGAACAGAATGAGTCCAGCAGCCCGGAGTTCAGTCTGCCCTTTGGTGCTTGCGGGGAGGAGGGGTGGGCAGTGAGAGCAGCCCTTCACATAATCTCTGTTGTTCTTCATTAACTTTTCTCACATAGGTCAGCATCTTTTTCCTCCTGGTTCTGAAAAAGTGTAACTATAAAATCCATGATGTTCCCTTCAGATAATCACTTCATAACCACCAATCTCAAGTGTGAGTCTCCCTTTTCTCTTTAAAGGAATTTCTGGGGAGATGGTTGGGGAGAGTAAGGGGGAAACCATTTTAATTTTTTAAAGGGCATTGTTCTAGTATCTTCCAGCTGGAGTTGAACTAGTTTCCTTGTCTGAGGTTTTGGAGAGAGAAGACCCTCTAACAGGCTTGGCCTTTCTCACTTCAGGGAGCATATGTGTGTATCTCAACAGTGTACCAGGTGTATTATGACAGCCGGAAGGGCTAAAAGTGGCATGTACCCAAAGCTTAGCCAAGGGCTACCAGGCATACCACCCACCCTTCTTGCTCTACCTGCCTCCACCCTTCTTTGTATCTCTCTGGATATATTCTTATCTCATGCTCCTAAATTCCCTGTACTTTCTGGGAGAGGGCAACAGTTGTAGAACTGAGACAGTAGGCATCTTTGCTGAACCTAGAGGCAGAAATGAGGAGGGGATTCATCTAAGTAACCAGACCATACTAAGCTCCTAAGAGGCACACCTTATGAAAGTCCCTAGGGGTGGGCCTGGCCTGTAACACAGCTAACAAGGTTTCACAGAAACTATCATTGCTCATATAATACTACCTCTGCACCCAACAAGAACTGAAAATCACAGCCAAATTTACTGCTAGTCACAAGACAACTTCAATTTGACATACCCAGGTCCACTTGAAGTTTTGACTGCCTTTGTGTGCTTCAGAAATAAAGTCAGAGTAGGGACGGGAGAGGGGCTGAAAACAACACAAAGAGCATGCTTTGCCATTTTCCTAGGCTAAGGACAGCAGAGTTTGCCCAATATTTTCTCAGATCATCTGTGATAACAGAGATGGTGAAGGTATATGCCTACCACTATCTTGCAAATGGTGACTTGGGTCTAGAGAGGGTAAAAGGATATAGAAACATCAGTGCACATTACATGGAGGGAGGTGAACCTTCTTTCTCCTCCAGGCTACTCCCCTACCCCACCCTACTTTGTTCCAGGGCAGTAACTAGCCCCACTTGCTTCACTGTGCCCTATGAAAACATCCACCAAAAACAGGCCAGGAAAGGGGCAAACATATAGGATGAGACTGTCTAATGCCCTGGCCTGTTCTCCTCCCCAATTTTCCTCCTTCTTCTCTTCCTGCATTCCCACCCCACACTGGTCTCCACCCTTTCTTTTCTCCACCTTCAGTCAACTTCTGGGCACATTTCCAAGAACTTGAAGTGAATATAGGAACCTCATGGTACAGTTCAGCAAGTCTGAATTCTCTTTCTTTCTCTCTCTTACTCTATCATTCTCCCTCTCTCTCTCTCTCTCTCTTCCTCTCTCTCACTCTATCATTCTCTCTCTCTCTCTCTCTCTCTCTCTCTCTCTCTCTCTCTCTACCTCTCCCTATCACACACACATACACACACCACATGATGATAAAATATGAATCTTTGAGGCCTCTTAGAGGCCCCGTGTGATGCAAAATCATTGGTGCCAGAACCCTGGAAAAGTCACCCATCCCCAAAGAGGATCTTTTTCCAAGCAGGGAGTCAACTTCATGAATGACTGTCTACACTGTAGAGAGGGATCCCTAGGTAGCAAAACAGACACATTTGATTAAAAGAGAGTCCTAATTTCATTCAGATGGGCCCCCTGGGTCAATGAGATAGTATAAAATGCTAACCAAAGGAATTAATAATGCCAAGGTCATGGACCCCATCTCCCTGTTGGTCATGTTTCTTTTACTTGTTATGACCTCACTGGGAACACCACAATGTATGGAAAAATCATAAAACATCCCTTAACACTCAGGATGATCAACAGTATTATTTTTCAGCAATGAGTCTCTTTATGTTGCCTAGGCTGAACTGCAGTGACTACTCACAGGCGTGATCATAGGTCACTACAGCCTCGAACTCCTGGGCTCAAGGGATCTTCCCACCTCAGCCGCCCAAGTAGCTTGGTGTACAGGCACGTGCCACTGCACCTGGCAATGGTATCTTTAAAAAAATATTTTATATTTGTTTTCCACTTGATTGTCAGGGGGAGATTATACAAGTTTCCATAAATCAGGCAGCTGAATTCCCTACATTCAGGGAATTAATAGGAGCCAGTAGGAATTGATTTCCCCAACCCGATCATTTCCTGGTCCAAAGGTTCTCCCACAACAAATATGAGCTAGACTCACACACCGCATGCCCTCTTCTACAACTAATCACTTTTGCAAATTCCTCCACTCCCCAGATAGCGCCACTTGTTCCACAAGACATCTTCAAGCATGTATGCCACACCATCTCAGACCCAAATTGCTTTTGTTTTTTTCCTGTAACACCAAAGGAAACTCTCTGTCATTTTCCACCATAGTCCTTGCACCTCACCTCTGTCTCTGCCTGACCAGAGATCATCACAAATGATTTAGAGTCACCAAAATATTCCTCTTCTACTGTCTGAGCCCAGACTCGATCAGCGTGTACCTACAACCCAGTCCTCACCTATTGCTGAATTACAGGCTGGCATGGACAGGGTCACTGTAGTAGGAAGCTGATAAGACAAGAATCATCCCTGAAAGGTATTGCCCCATGCTCCTTTACAAACTACAGTACTAGCAGAAGAATGTGGAAACTTTTTGAGTAGTAGAAATACAGTGGACTTGGGGCCTGCCATTAACTCACTGTATGATAAACCTGGGCAAGCCACTCAATATATCATAGCATCAGCTTTTCCAACAGTTTCTCCACAATCTTCCCTGATAGCCTCACAGTATGGCTATAAGAGGCTAATGAAATAAGGGCTGTGGAAGCACAGGGCTAACAGTAACACCATATGCAAATGAAACAAATCCTCATCTTCCTCACTCTGCAGCAACACTTTTGAGGAGAAGAAAGATAGCATAAAGTACTGGCTACTAGACTGTGAGAGTGTCATTTAAAGATTATCCACTTGAACCTCATTTTAGACATGAGGCTGCCTAGGCCCAGGAAGGGCAAATGATATGCCCAGGATTCCAGAAGTAGAGAGTGGCAGAGCAAGGATTAGAACCCAAGTTTTCAATCTGCCAATCCAATTCTCTTTCTACTCCTTTCCATCCCGTCCCCATCAATGTATACAGACAAAGCAGGCTATTTTCAAGGAGAAAGCTGTATTGTTCTGAAGCATAAAAGGAAATAAAACTAAGGCAGAAAAATAAAAAGGGGGATTAATGAAATATACCAAAGAGTGTCTCGTTAAGCAAAAAAAAAAAAAAAAAAAAAAAAAAAAAATGCAAAAAAAAAAAAATGGGGTTTTATTTAAAAAAAAAAATCTTGTTCTTTTTAACAAAAAAAAAAAAAAAAAAAAAAAAAAAAACAGGCAACAATTGCACTTGCAAAATACTATTGTCCCTTTACATAATGTTGGGACAAATCAGGTTATAACTGGCTTTTACTATAAAGAGTCAGGCTATTTGAGAGGAACAGGAGAAATGATTTTACCCCCTGCATATCCAAATGTGTGTAGTAATGAGCCTTCATATAATAGGGGTCAACTGTACATTCAGTGGAAAGGAATCATTAAAAGGCACCCTACCTCTCAATACACAAGGCACTTCCTCAACAGCTTGGCCAAGGAAACCCTCATCTACTCTCAAATAATCCAGACCACAAATTGCTGGCTGCCCGATACTTAGTAACACGCCCTGCCATGCTCACACTGGCACACAAAATAATCCAGGATCACAGCAGCAAGCACTATCTGGGGTACTTCTCAGGATAGGTCAGCTCTGGGCAGAGTTGAAAAATGACCTCTCCAAGGCAGGTTGTCTAGGCCAACTGTGGAAATTCTGTGGGCGGTGTGAAGAGAAAAAGGAAGGGAGGAACTGCCAGACCATGGAGGGCTGCATATCTCTCTGTGACCTCGGTGGAAAGATGGAGGAGAGGAGGAGTTTGATTAGAAAATTTCCTGAAGGCTAGGACTTCCCTCCCAAAAGGGGTTGTTTGAGAGTGTTTTTGGTAAAAAAAAAAAAAAAAAAAAAAAAAAAGCAAATTATTCTCTCCAGAGAACACTGGAGGGAGAGTGCCTTAGGAGGGAGTGTGATGGTGGATGACAAAGGCATCTCAGATTGGTTAGAAATACATGACAAGTATGAGGGATGGGGTGCTGGATGAAGATCGGGGCTGATTAGGGGAGGCTAAAAATCCCAGAGGTCCCTGCTGGCCCCACAAAATGTTGCCTCAGCATACCTCAGACTGCTCAAGCTGATTTGTATACCCCAGGGCAACACCCTAGGGTTGCTAGGAGTGTGGGCCCTAAGGCCTGAAGGACTCCTACACTGTAAGTTAACCAGCAGCTCCAATTCAAGGCAAAAGTGGCACAGGTTATTGTCGGGGGGTGTGGGGGTGAGGGGGTGTTGGGGAAGGGAGGGAACATTCACTGAACTCCCTGCTGAGACGTGAGCAAAGTTAAACTCCCCCCAAAAAAGTGATATTTGTTCCCTGCTGAGAAGCAATATCTTTCTTTCTCCAGCCTGAACCCACATCTACAACCTCAACTGCCATTTGAGCAGGTTGGAAGGGGGAGAGCTTTTCGAATTTGAGTATTTAAGAGAAACAACAACAAAGAGGGATAAAGTTCCTGAAGTTGTGAAGTTTGTTGGCTTAGCAATCTGGCAGCTCAAGGTGAGTCGTCCCACAAGTCACTTTTCCCAGTAACAGCCCCAGCTGCCCCACCCCTCACCCCTATGGAGGAGGCTAGCTTTGGGGGTTCCGAAGCGCTCAGGAGAGCTCCTCTCCCCTGTCCTCCGCTGAAACTTGGCTTCCAGCAGATCACAGCCTCCTAAAACAAACAAACCCTGGCAGTGGCTGCAGCGGCGGCGGCGGCAGTTCCAGCACAGCTGCACTCCATGGAGCAAAAGTTTCCTCCACATTTCTGAACGTGCAGGAAATCTCGCCGGCGCTGGGGCAGGACTCTGGAGGGAGGGAAAGGCCGAGCGGGACCTGCAGCAGCAACGCCCGAGAGCTGAATGGATGTGCGCCCATCCGGCCGTGGGAAGTGAGGCTGGCTAAAGCCACCAGTGCCTCAACTCCGTTTCCACATTGGCCCCTAGCCCTGCAACCTGCCCGGTAGGGACGGTCTGCTGGTCAATGGAGCAGCCAACGCTACCAACGTCTCTGCCAAGCCGAGTTGCCTGTCTCTTCAGTCCCTCACTGTTCCATATGAGCCCCGGGGACTCCAAGGAGAAATCCCCAACAGCCGCCACTTTGTCTAGCCCAAACTGAGGGGAGTAGCTGCCGCGACGTGGGGGAGCAAAGGCTATCCCAGCGCCCCCCAAGTGTGTTTGCGCGCAAGGCTCTAACCCCGGGCCAGTCATGCTCCCATTCCGTGCTCCAGCCAGCCTTAGGGAGTGTCTACGCCTAGACTGGCACGACCCTCCGTGCTGCTCAGAGGAGCTTTCACCCTCAGCCCTGGCCAAGTTTCAAAGTCGGTCTGAGGGCCCTGTCCCGCGGCAGCCCGCGCACCCACTTGCCCATTCAAAGTTGGGCGCTGTTAGGATAAAGCTGCCAGTTCTTACCTTAGACACTGTGAGCGGCTCGCAATGTTCCAGACCCCCCTTAAGGGTAAAGCCCCAGGGCGCCCCCCCTTGCAGCTGCACAGGGACGTATTGGAAAGACCCAGGCCGGTTCTCCATCCTCAGCTCCGCTTTGGCGCCGCCGGGGGCTCTTTTACCGCTGGGCTACGTTGCCTCCGCCCCCAGCAGCTCCGCGACCTTCGCCCCGCAGCGCTGCACCACCCCGCACCGCCCCACTCTGCCTTCTCTCTCGGCTGGAGACGCTGGGGCAGCGAGCGAGCGCAAGGAGGAAATGACACGGAGCTGGAGAAAGGGGGAGCTAGGGGGAAAAGAAGAAGGAAAAAAAAAAAAAAGGAAAGAAAAGAAAGGAGAGGCGGAGGGATAGCGCGTAATGGACAAGAAAACGGAGCAATGGGGAAGAGCAGTCACTGGGATCTCGCCTATAGGGACGCAGGGGAATGGGAGCCAGGGGAGGCCTCACATCAATTGTTACATTGTTTCATTCAAGCAGGCCCCCTCTTTGGTCCTCCTCTTCACTGCCAGGTTCCCCGCCCCTCCAGCCAGCCCAGGCGGGAGAGGTGAAAGTCCTTAGTGTGGACGCCCGCGTGGCCCAGTGGGCTGAAACACTGGTTTCCTGATTAGCGCGTTCATTTTTCTCTGACTGTCTTTTTCTTCTGAAGGTCCCGAGAACCGGGCCATAGGAGGGTTACAAGGCTGCTAATTTGTGGACCTTGCCTAGAGGGGTGGAAAGTAAAGCAAGCAGGCCAGCAAACACAGTGGGGTTGTGTGTGTAGGCTACTCTGTGTGTACGTACTAGGTGTGTGGGGTCATTATGAAACATTGCCCCGGAGCATAGTTTAAATAAAGAAGCACTTTGAGGATGCCCCTTCTGGGGCTCAGCAACACCCTGGCTCAGCGCTGGCATTTATGGGTAACACCGTGCTTGTGTATGTTCCAGTCATCTGGAGTTCCTGACACGGCCTTGCACACTTGCCCCACTGAGATGACCAAGCCAGGAATCAGCACACTTTATGAGTAGCAGTGTTGTCTCTAAACAAACCTACAGGAAGCAGCATCCATTGATAAACTGGCCCAATAATGTTGTTCCTTTGAGGAGAATCAGCTTTTAGACAGGGTCCAGAACATCTCTGCTCATCTGTTCAAGCTTAAGCCTGCAGTTTCTGCGCTGGGCTTTTAAAACAGATCAAATAAACAACCACAACAATAGTTCTGAAAAGTGAATTTGTTACTGAATCTTATGCTGGTTACTCAGCTTTCATCTGGGTGAGTTATCTTCCCTCTCTGAGGTGTTTTCTCTGGAGCCACATGTGGGCAGTGAGTTTTTAAAGGACCTCACACTAGCAGGGAAAATGTTGTGACTCAACAGGATGTTCCCACTCTCTCTTGCCTGTTCGCTTTCTTACCCTGCTCTTGTGCAGCTTCTTCCTCGTGGCCAATAAACACAGTAAGGCCCCTTCCTTCACAGCCAGCTTTCTGTGGTCAAGGTTTCCACTCTCTGCTTCCATTTCCTCACTTGTCACTGCCTTTTCAACACAGTGCAGCCTGCCCTGTGCCACAGCAGGTCACTGAAACTTCTCTCACAGGCTCCCCCCAAATCAATTCTTTCTACTCGGCACTGCCCCCACCAGACTGTCTGCATTATATAAAGCTGTCCTGACTGCTCTTTAATAAAACAGCAGTTTAGGTGTTTATAGCTCACCTTTTAAAGTCCTTAGAGATGATTCACATGGGAAATCACCCTTGATCTTTTACACTTTTACAGCTATTATACAAAGACCATCTTGGTCATGTTTATTGTTTTGTATTTTCCATACTAGAGAGCAGAGAAAATGACAACCCAATTTGTTGATTCTTAATTGTGTCAACCTATGTCATAACATTCTTTTGCTTGCTCTTCCACACCTTGTAACTAAGCATTTTTTTTTTCTTTTTGGGATAAGATCTTTATGATTGTAACTTGGTAGAACTCAGCATGTTGCAGTCCCAGCTTATTAAAATTTGTAAAGTTCCGTTCACAGTATATATAGTCATCACTCAAGGACTGCCAGGATTATGTGTCTAGACTAGAGCAAAAAGATTTGGAAGCAGGAGACACACATCTGAGCATTGGCCTTGTCACTAACTAGATGGGTGACCTTGGACGAATCACTGAGCTAACTCTTCTTAGCCTCATTTCCTTGATCTGTAAACTTTAGCTAATAAGCCCTGACTTTCCTACCTCCTAAGCCTGTTCAGAAACTAAGATGAAATAATACATATGAAAACACTTTGGTAAGGAAAAAGTAAAAATCCTCACAACCTTGTTATGAAAGCAAACACTGAGCTAGCCTTTAACTAACCTATTTTCATTCCAAGCCTTACTCCACAATGATATCTTTTTTTTTCTTTTTTCTTTTTCCTTTTATTTCATCATATAATGGGGGTACAAATATTGTTAGGGTTACATACATTGCCCCAACCACCCCTCCCCCCCCCACGTGCCAGAGCTTCAAGCGAGACCAATCCCCAGGTAGCCCGCACGGCACACATTATGTAACTCTACCCTTCCTCCCGTCTCCCACTTGCCATCCATCCCACAAAAGATCTTTTTTTTTTTACATTTTGGATACATTGTATAACTTTGCCTCTCCCTAAGAAGGGTTAGAGGTATGCCCTTCCCCCTGACAATGCTTGCCACATCCCTATGATGTGGGTCTTGCCCCCCCCCAAACCCTGGTGAACACTACCACCATTTCAGCACCATAGTTTTAATCAGTCAGTACCAATTTGATGGCGAGTAGATGTGGAGCCCATTTTCCATATCTTGTGTCGCCTCACTATACCATTCGACCCAGCAATAGCATTGTTGGGCATCTACCCAAAAGAGCATAAGCCATTCTATTATAAAGACATCTGCACCCGTATGTTTATGGCAGCACAATTCACTATTGCACGGTCATGGAAACAACCCAAGTGCCCATCAATTCATGAGTGGATAACTAAAATGTGGTATATGCTCACAATGGAATATTACTGAATTCTAAGAAACGACAGTGAGCTAACACCATTTATGCTATCCTGGATTAAGCTTAAGCCTGTTACCCAAAGTGGGGCGACACAAGATATGGAAAGTGGGCTCAACATCTACTCGCCATCAAATTGGTACTAACTGATTAAAAGTATGGTGCTCAAATGGTGGTAGTGTTCACCAGGGTTGGGGGGGGCAAGATCCACATCATAGGGATGTGGCAAGCATGTTCGGGGGGATGGGCATACCTCTAACCCTTCTTAGGGAGAGGCAAAGATATACAATGTAACCAAAATGTAAAAAAAAAAAAAAATCTTTTGTTGGATGGAGGGCAGGCGGGAGGGGGGAGGAAGTGTAGAGTTACATAATGTGTGCCTTGCCTGTGCCACCTGGGGATTGGACTCGCTTGAAGCTCTGGCATGTAGGGGGTGGTGGTAGGGGCAATGTATGTAACCCTAACAATAATTGTACCCCCATTATATGATGAAATAAAAGGAAAAAAATAAATAAATAAATAAAACATTAGGAAGAATATAGCTAAACTAGGAATAGATTTTAATTTTCCTTCATTGGTATTATAAAAAAAATTTTAAGTGTCTCAAGTACAGATTTTCAGAACTCTATGAATAGCCAGGTTTTACCAAACAAGAGAAAAGTGGTTTCAAGTACTCTAACTCTCCTATGATAGCCAGATTCATGCAGCAATTTGTATGCAAATGTTTTTGGAGAAGTGAAAACAATCACAAAAGGCTGAAATAAATAGTGATGATGAAATAGTTTTCAAACAGCCCATCCCTGATGTAAAAGAAGAAATACCAGACACAAACACCTATACATTTAGGGGAACAAAAAAGGAAGAAAAAGCCATCAGTATGTACCAATACGTATTCTGAATATATTATGTATAGTGTTTCTTCTGAAAATGCGATGGTTTTGTTATTAGAACTGAATCTATACATTTCACTAGCTGCAATGAAATGTGACCATTGACCAGATTTTTGGAAGAGAAATATACTGTTGGTTTGAGTAAATAAATGAAGCAATAAGTAATTTTAGCTTACCTGCCTCTGCTGAAATGCAAGGTTGCATTCCAGCTCCCAGTGGCTAGGCCCACGCTGCCTTTTTGTCCTCTTAGTCTCCTCTAGTTTCCTTTGCAGATTTTGTATCTGTCTTAGTTACTCCATCTCAGTAGAAAAGACACACTACTAATTGTAGGCTTAAGTACTAAACTGCAGCCTCTGTTGTCACCATCAATCCTACTTGACATCCATATGTCATGTGTTAGGTCTAATTAAGCAGAGCACATTTAACCAATAAGGGTACTTAAGAGTTCAACAACAGATGGTTAATTTGGAAAGCTCAATTAAACTAGAGACTGAGAAGACTTTTCAAATTTTATTACAGAATCATTTATATATCTATGAGTCATTTTTGCAGTAATGTCAAATTTGTTTTTAATAGCCTAGCATGGATCAATAGCTATCGTTTTCTAATAGTTACATCACTGAGGAATTACATTTCAAGATTTAAACACTGTCCAACAATAAGCTTTTTTCTAAAATTTATTTGAATACAACTGAGAATTAGAAATCTTGAAATAAAGTACTAGGATTTTGTCTTCTGAACTAAAAAATATAGAATCAAAAACATAATACTTAGGAATAGATTTAACAACAAGAAGCATGCTCTTCTTCCTGAAAGCTACAAAACATTGCTGAGAGAAATACATTTAAAAAAAGATTTAAATGAATTGAGAAAAAAAATCCATGTTCATGGATTGGAAAGCAATACTATTCTAATGCCTATTGTCCTGAAATTGATCTAGAGACTCAATGAATTGTGTGGTATCATTTTGCAAGCTGATCCTAAAGTTTACATAGAAATGAAAAAGATCTAGAATAGCCAAAACTATCTTGAAAGAGAAGAACACAATTGCAAGACATGCCCTCTGACTGAAAGCTACGATAATCAAGACAGAGTGGGTTTGGCAAGATGATAAACAAATGGATGGGTCAGAATAGATAGTAGTAAATTGATTTTCAGGAAAAATGACAACTCTACTGAATGGGGAAAGAAAATCTCAATAAATAATTTTGCAACAACTGGATGAATATAGAGAAAAACAATTAAAATCAAGTTCTGTCTCACACAGATGACTAAAAAAATCATTTAATATCAATAAATCTAAGCTTTACAGAAAAACACTATAAAAATTCTCAGAGAATAACTTCATGATCTTGGTGTAGGCAAATATTACTTAGAGACCAAAAAAAAAAAAA
This sequence comes from Cheirogaleus major, assembly GCA_963574435.1. Taxonomy (NCBI): domain Eukaryota; kingdom Metazoa; phylum Chordata; class Mammalia; order Primates; family Cheirogaleidae; genus Cheirogaleus; species Cheirogaleus major. Next base: position 10,751 of record CAUYPO010117653.1, on the reverse strand, counting down.
AAGAACCACAAAAGAAAAAAATAGAAAAATTGGACTTCATCTAAATTTAATACTTCTACTCTTCAAGAAATACTAGGAAGATAATGAAAAGGCAAAGCATATTCTGAAAGGAGATCTCTCTCTCCCTCCCTCTCTCTTTCTTTCTCTCTCTCTCCCTCTTTCTCTCTCTCTCTCTCTCACTCTCATCTATTTCTCCAATGAAGGACTTATATTCAGAATTTATAAAGAACTCCTACAACTCAATAAATAAGGAAAAGTCAAATATGGGTATATAATATAGAGTCTATAAGCAATGTAGATTCTGACATACGTGCTTTGTGAGTAATTGCCACGCTGGTACTGTTGTGTTTTGAAAGAGCTGGAATGCTTGGCAGGCACTAGAAAGCTAGAAACACTAGAAAGCTACTGTAGCTCCTCAAAGGTCTGAAGTTATAGTACTTTTCTTCAATTATTTTTAAAGTGTGAATGATGTCCTCAAGGATGTTAGGAGTATTACAGAGCAAATATTTAGAAAAACGAACCACAATCCCTTCAAGCAAATTTCCAAACTGGCCAGGAATGCAAGAGCAGAAAGACCTCTGCGTGGATAGCAGGGACACCTGTGTCCCAGGGCCAGACTGGAACAAAACAAAGCTGCCCTGGGCCTCATCTGCCTTTTGGAATACTGGCAGCTGGACAATAGAACCTCTAATATTTTCCCCAAATCTGAACTATCGTTTATTCATACATTCATTAATTACATTTATTTATCGACCACGTATTGGTATCTACCACCTATATTTGCTAAGCACCACGAACTAATACGCAGATGAATAAACAATGTCTATATTTACTGAACTCAATCCAGTTCAAGAGACACATAAAAATAGCTGAAGACATTTTAAAACTGCTACAAGAATTCCGATCCAAGTACTGCCCAAGCAGAGGTGTTAAGCACTTGGTATGTCCAGCATCAACAAGGAGTCTCATGTGAAAGCACCGTGGTGTTGCCAGGTCACGGGTGGCGGAGGTGAACAGAGGGAGGAGTGACCTAGAACTTTGTGTGCACTGCCAAGGACCTTGGATTTATTCTTTAAAGTCTTTGAGAGTCATCAATACTTCTTTTCTTCTTCTTTTTAGACAAACATCTGTTTTAGAAAAATTTGTCCAGAAATAGACTGGATTGATTATAAAATTATTTGGTAATTTCTGACAGTATGCTCTTTAAAATACTATTTTTTCAATTTTCCATAATAAGTCTACCTCATTTTGTGATATTTGGTTTCTTTCCTGGAAATATTTTCTTTTTCCTGATCTTTTAAATCTACATAGTGTCACTCAAACAACACTGAAACACCATTAGAAATACCAAGTTTTTCCAGGCAGTTTAACTAAAGCACATTAAGAAGAGTTCACTTGTGTAGCTAAAAGAAAAAATAAATACAATCTCCCTGCTGAAAATAGCTATCATTCTCATTTCCTTCCTCTTTTGTAATGTAGAAGAATATGGAGTTCATGTAAGATAGAAATAAATTTATAATAATAGTGTTTTGAAAAGGCATAAACATATGGTTGGATCTGTGAGGATTTTCACACAACTAAACCTGTTCTTCCATTCCCATTTATGTTGGCAATGTCACAGTAAGTTAAACTGGCAGAAAATTCAGCAGCATAACATTTTGGGACACCAACATAATAAATATGAGTTGGCTAAGTATTCTAGCAGTCCAATTAAATCTATTCTGTTTTGATTATAGCTGAACCACTAGAGCTATATTTTACAACATATGGTATATTTACATATATATTCCTCATCCACAGATTCAACCAAATGTAGATTGAAAATATTTGGAAAAAAATCCCTGTGTCTGTATTGAACAGACTTTTTTTTCCTTAACAATACAGTATAACAACTATTTACATAGCATAGACATTGTATTAGGTAGTATAAGTATCTAGAGATGATCTAACATATATGGGAGAATGTGTGTAGGTTATAGGCAAATACTATGCCATTTCACATAAAGGACTTAAGCATTCTTGGATTTTAGTATCTGTGGGGTGTCCTGGAACCAATTCCCTGTGGAAATTGGGGAACAACTGTACTCCATTTTGGGGCTGTCTTTGTATTTTAAGACAATGCTGCAGGTAAACATTTATTTAGGCATGCATTTTTTGAAATATTTATGGGAATATATTTTCAACATTCACATCACACAATCTTACATAGTCTTTGTAGTAGCCAAATATAGGAACAAAGATGCAGTCTAGGTGTCAGGATTTGGACTGAAAACCAGATACTATGCTAGGCATTTTAAGCAGGAATAGGTCTAATATAGGGAAGTACAATCTTATATAATTATTGCACGGTCAGGGAAGCTGAAAAGAGTATCAAAAAATCAGAAAGCAAAAAAACTCCCAATCAACCTCCACCAACGAGTCTATGCTGCCTACAGCACTGCAAGAGGACACCTGAAAGCCACTGGCAAAACTCCGTATCTGCCATCCACAGATTCCCAGCTGCTGCTTCCCCTTCCAAATCTCACACAAATGTCTTTCACTGGCAGAATTTAAACCAAATCCCTCTGGCCAGCAAATCTGGTGAATGTAGTTTCCAAACTGTCAAGCCCCATGTTAAGAGTTTAAATAAAAAGGGATCATACTACATACCAAGTCACAATGTCTAGTTTAGCTCTTCCTTCACATATATTTAAATTTCCAAACAACAACAGCATTATGCTTTTGACTAACCTGTTGAACTATCCCTCAATCTAACAAAAATGCGTTCAATCTTTCCTTCAAAAAGCAAGCCACAATGACTCTAATGTATCCATTTGTGGTTATTCATTCTTTTTCTGCCTTAGTCCCAATCCCCAGCTGATGTCTTATAATCTGCAAACTGAGCTAGAAGTTTAATGACTAATAATGCTCCTTATATAAGCTAGTAGAAGAGGAAGAGGGGAAAGAATTTAGTTCATATAGATACATTATATATGTAAAATATATGAAAAAAAATTCAAGCATTGTTTCTAAAGTTCTTCCTTCTGTAATGGATCATAAAGCTATAATTGGATCAGAATTTACTTCTTTTTTACTCCTTTTATATTTATTTTGTCCTAAGTAAGCATCTCAGGTAGATGAATACAAGCCTAGCAGAGAAACCCAAAGCTTCACTCCTGAGTGGTCCAAACCATACATAGTCTTTTCTCTGTTGGGTAACTGTGATTTTCATTACCAGTACTGGAAGTAATAAGAGGCACAGCCAGACAATCCACCTGCATTCTTGGCATACTTCTCCCTCCTTGGTCGTAGAATCAGCTCTGTTTCCTCTTCATAATTAGGATTAGTCCCCATAGTCAGTACAGTATCCCTCTTTTTTTTGTTATTTCAATGACATTGGAAGTTCAATGTGACCAGGTTGCAATCTGAACCTCAAGTTCAATGTGCCCCCTGGTAGAAACTTTTCTTTCTTAGGAACAGAGAACTCAGAATCTGAAGAACCCAGTCTATGGGGACAGAAAGCATACCTTCCGAGAGTGGCTTATTAAGTGAAAGCATCGAGGAGAGTCATGCCTTGTTTCTCAGACCTGTGGTTTTCTATTACAAGGGGAAAAAGCACCATCTCGTGTTCATAGGCACAGGTATTTTGTTCAGCTTCTGCAAGGCATTGTCTCCCAGCCAGCATAAAACTGAGCCTTCAATAGCCTATTCCATTTTCCACTCAGGCTACCTTCTACTATTGTGAAATTAATTCCCTGCTCATGAGTGGTGAATTCATTATCATCATGATAATGATGGAAATAAAGGGAATAAAGTGTCATGCAATCTATAGATGATGATCCAGGCAGAAGCACTGAGAGCAGGGAAGGCTAATGCACAGCAAGAGGAGACATCTATTCCAGTGAGGACACGTAACTATCCCCTCTGCTATGACAGAGCTCCAATATAATCAACCTCATACCAGGTGCTTGGTTAGTTGCTCTGGAAAATAATGCTGTTTCAAAGGTTCAATGTCAGTCTCTGCTGCTGGCGTATTGGACACTCAGCAGTGACCATGCCAGATCATCCTTGGTTAAATGGAGCCCATGTTTTTTATCCCAGTCATAACCTCAATCCTATTACCATGGCTGTTAGTTCATGGGCTACAGAGCAAGCGCTGAGGTGGCCAGGATAAGTTGAAGATTGACACACACAGCGAGTGACCTTTGATTGGCATTCCCATGGGAAACAAATATTTTCATAATCTCTGCACATTCTGACAGTTCCATTCGTATGCCTTCTTGTCACCTATCCTCTAGAATATTCCTTCCAAAACCTTGACCCTCTGGCCAGATTGTTAGATACTGCCCATGAATTAGTACAAAATTTTACCTCTGGTCACTCTGCTCTCACGCACAATGAAAAACAAGATGCTTGGAGCTTTTTCCCCTGCTGCTGTTCAGGGCATCTGCTAAGGAAGCTTGAGGCTGCAGCAGTCCAAATGTGGCAAGTTCCAGTCTATTCTGTGGAACCAACTTAAACCAAGAACAATTGTTTTCTTCCTCAGTCAACTGATCAGAAGAAACTCTCCGTGAGGATATAGAGTGAGTTGAAGCAGAGGTAGCAATACATTAGGAATAGGTTTGAGAGCGTGAGTTATCCGAACATTAAATTTACTTATGTCTTCAGAACATGCTTAAGTCTGGTCTTGTATATATGCAACTTCTACTTGAAGAAAAGTGCTTCTATACTGGCCCATCATTATGACTTGGTATATCAGATATACCGTTTTATGTCACATGATCATGTGATGTCTCATGATCAAGCAATTGACCCTTACCAGGATCTAGTTGCAAAACAAGAGTTGTTTCTGAAAAGAAGAAAGTTATGTGCAGAAGAGGGTATGGCTTTGCTCTAAAATCCTGGGGCCTTCACAGTGACTCTCTTACGGGACTTAGTCAGTGGCTCCACACAGCATTCCTGCATGCACCATAGACAATTCAAGCTCCATTTGGATCTGTGAGTCATAAGATGTAGTTGGCACCATGGCCTGGACAAGTTGGCAGCCTTAAGAAATGCTTAGTAAATGGGTCAGAGCAGCACATTCAAACATAGTACAGGTTGCCTCCAAAATTGAAAGAGGCTTCTAAGCATTTCGTTTCTTTCTTAGGGCTTGGGAGTAAATGGTGCAGAAAATTGCCTTCCACATTGAGTGTGTTATCTCAACAAACTCAGATCACTATGCCACTAGAAAATTCACAGACATGTAGGCCACTGATTTTTAATGTAATTTCCCCCCAGTTTCTGTCCTATATGTGTCTCAGCAAGGCATCCAGGATATTTTCTATATCCTGCTTATCAGATGTTATCAGCATAATATTGATATAGTGGACAACCTTAATATTTTGTGGGTCAGTGACAATCAAGGCCTTGTGGGTTAGATTATGACAGATACTAGGAAATTGACATAGCTCTCAGATAGATCAGTTAATCTTCATTTCTGTCCCTATAAGGTGAAAGAAAACTGTCTCTAATTGTTTTTATTAATTAATATAGATAAAAAGACATTTTCTGAGTCAATAATTGAATACTAGGTGCCAGAGGTTACTGCAATTAGAGTGAACATCTGTTTAACTTTATAAGAATCCATACATTCTCCAAGATCCATCTGTCATTTCTAAAGACCAAATAGATAAATTAAATAAGGATGGAATAGTACACAACTCCCTGGCATCTTTCAATGCTTTTATGGTGAAATTAATCTATGAAATCCCCCCAGGAATGTGTTGATTTTTATTTACCTTTTGGTAGTGGTTGTAGGGCTTCCACTTGTCACTTCCTTCCATTAAAGCCCTGATTCCATGAGGAAATTCTGCCAATTGCTAACTATGTCTAAATCAAGTGTGCATTTAGGAATGGAGAATATAACCACTGTGGTTTTACAGATCCACTAGGATCACTGTGAGGTAAACTTGGACCAAAACCCCATTGACCTCCATAAGTTTCCTCTCTGACTGATGAGACAGAATTGCATTTTGGTTTTCCATTTCAGCTTAAGGCAACTGCCCCCCAAAAAAGTCTGCAAAATTCCTGATAACTCCATGTCTCTAGTTCACAGTCATAAATACCATGTCAAAAAGCTGATTGTCTTCCTGGGAAGGCTTGAGTGCAGATTTACTACAAATGTGTTTGGCAGTGTCTCAAGGAAACATAGCCTCCCTTCAGTCTAAGCACTCCTGGTCCTTGAATTGGTTCAGGTCTGGGAACTAAGTGGAAGGTGGGGTATCGCTATTAATTGTCTTGAACTAAGACCTAGACTTCTTTGGGGATTATATATTTTAAGTAATACTTTATCAGGCTTCCCATCTTTTTCAACCTTAAAGATACCATAATCAATTAGCCACTGCCCAAAATATCTTCAGCTAAAACCATTCTGATAACCACTCTAACTATGCTGCCCACTTTTATAACTGCCCCCATTCCTTCTTGGTGTTTAAGTGCTGCCTGTGGCTTCTGCTACTTTGGGATGTCCGTATTCCTTTCTTAAGTTTAGGAACCAATTCCCCTGAAGATAACTCCCACCATCATCCTTGACCTGTAGACAGCAGTTACTATGAAGCCTTTATAGATGCTTTTATCCCCCTCACCAGTATATCTTCTAAAAGTCTTGGGAAGGAGGTAGCCTCTAGGTCCTAGCAGGACCCATGGTAAGAGAGCTAATAAACTGATTTCACATGACAAATTTATTCCAACATTCCGATCTTCTTAAGCCTTTGGATTCCTTCCTCTGCATAGTACCAAGGATGTTCTTATATCTCAACCTCCTTGAAAACAGGACATCTTTGAGTCCAGGTTTCAGGGACCCATCCAACAAAACTGTTACAGTTGTTCTCAGCTGTTTGTGCTATGACATTAAATACAGAATCTCTGGTATGTGCAGGAGTATCAATAAATTTGACCTATTTCAATGTTAGGTCCCATATTCCCTGGTATTTATTGCTTAGAACCCATTCCTCACACATATTCCCTGAGTTTCTCCTAATACAAATTAGCAAAATCTTATGTTCTTTAGTATGGAAGCTGTCTCCTTTTGGGTCTGAATTTGTGCTAATTATGGGCCAGAGGCGAGGAGAGGTACTGAGAGTGAACTGTGGGGAGATTCAGCATCTCTACACAGGCAATGGTCTCAGGGTGTCACAGCAGTGTCATCAAGCCAGGGGAGGAAGCCAGACTGAGGAAGTTGCTCAGCAGTGGCTGCTGCTTCTGGAGGGGGACGCTCAGTGACATTGGGGGCCAAAATACTCAAAGTAATGAAGATCCATCCAAGAGTTACCATTCCAGTGCTTATGATCCCAATCTTGCCTAATCCCTAACTTTTGCATAAGATACCCGGTGGAACTGTAAAATCAATTGGTGTTTAATTTCTGCAGCCTATAAGATCAAACCTGGAGGCTGACTTTTGGTCTTATAACTGTAAGAGCTAAGAGATATTTTTAGGCTCATTGTAGAAGCTGTCTGCTTCTCGGAACCATAAACTTGTCATTATTTGACTCAAAGCTCTCACTGCAATAAGAAGCAGCCAAATCATTCCAAGGTCTGGATAATAATCATTTCCATTCTAGGATTGTATTGGAACAGCCACTTGGTCTTCCAAAGCGTTTCTTTTTCAACCATCACACAGCTGCAAGCATGTTATTTTAAGCAAATGTTTTGTCTCTGCATGCTGTGAATGGCCAATAGCCCCTATTTCATTGGTCATGAGATCATTACTGCCTTCAAATCTATCTTCAATCAGATAACCAATCCAAGATTACATCTATGAGGTTCTGTATCAGTATCAAATTTTGGTACCAAATTCTGTATCTGAGGGGTTCAGTCAGGAAATTGGAAACCACTGTTGCCATTTCTGGGCATTAGAGAGGCTTGCATAGCCACCGGGAAAGCCAGAGGGGTGAAAATCACAGAAGCTGCTACCAGCAGCAGGAGATCAGAAAAGCTGATCCCAGAAAACAGTCACAGAGTGAGCTCATATGTTACAGCACTGATGCTAAGAGTCACCGAGAAGCCACTGGCAACATCCTATAGCCATTTGCCACTGTAGAATAGAAGCGTTTTCTCTTCTGCCTCCCGAATCTCACTGAGAACCTCTCAATGGCAGGATATAAATGGGATCCTGATGGGAAAGTCATCTGCGGCTTACCCCTACACCCGAAATACGGAGAAGTGCTTAGAAGGCAGGAATGGGACTGAGAGCTTCTGATACAATAACTGTGGACAGAAAATAAAGTCTCAAGAATTGGACTTTTCAGAATGAACTAACCACAGCCAAAAATAAATTGAATTTTATCAATTCTAGCTGGGTGAATTTGAGCGAGATTCTCTTTAAACTTTCATTTCCTCCCTTACAATGGGAGTTAATTGTAATGCATTATCTTAGTTTTGTTGAAATTTAATATGTGTATAAAAGCTTGAGACAAAAGTAAGCAATCATAATTTAATAATGTAATATCATAATATTTCTTTTGTTTATATGAATATTTCATATACATAAAATGCATTTCTGTGCATATTATGCTTTGTATCTTAATGAAAAGACACAATTTTAGAGCTAGGAATAACTTTACTTAAAAAGTGATACAGGCAGATAAGCTAATCCATAAATAAGAAAACTGCAGCTACACGAGATTATATATCATATCTATAACAAAGCAGCCAAACTCAGGCCATCTGCCTTACAGTACTTTATTTTATTTACATAAAAAGATTTGTGATCATATCAGCACTATATTTTTGTGCCTACTTTATATCTATTCCTGACTGAAGTGAAATAATTAATTTTTAATGATTTGCCTTAGAAAAATGATACCATATGGATCATGAAAACATGATTTGTGTTAGTTTTAAAGCCAGAAAGTAAATAGGTGTTAACTTTGATAACACTAATTCCAGGTATGATATTTATTCCAATTCCAATCTCTTAAGAGATTCATTCTAATGGGCAAATTATGTAGTATCTTCAGGCTGTTATTAAAATCAAGACTGATAGGTTAAATGTTATTTTTTTTTACGTTGTAAAGAAAGATTTATCTAATGTTAAGTGGTTTATTTTATGGGTAAACTCATTTTATTACACATCTGATAATCTGAATTAGTCATCATTGAGTTGTAAGCAGAGCTACATGTTTTATAGCTTTGCTGTTTTTTCCTACGTTCAAAGTTATAATAGTAGTTTAGAATTTATAATTATAATAGTAGTCTAGAATGAAAAAGGAGCAAACGGGTGTATGTAACAAATTGCATAATAAACTTTTACAGTCAGCTATGTAATCATTCCCCATTCCTACTTTAATCTTATTATGTCTAGTTATAAGCCCCAAAGGTTGATTAGGAAAACTGTTTTTTGGTGTTTTTTTTGCTGTCCATTGAAGCATTTGTAACAAGAGTTTTATTTTATTTTTTTCAGTTTTCCTGTCTGTATCAGTTTTCTTTCTTTCTTTTTTTTATTTCAGCATATTATGGGGGTACAAATGTTGAGGTTACATATATTGCCCATGCCCCCCTCCCCCCTTGAGTCAGAGCTTCAATCGTGACCATCCCCCAAGCGTTGCACATCTCACTCATTATGTTTGCATATACCCATCCCCTCCTCCCCCCTCCCACCCACCCGACACCCGATAAATCCTATTCCTATATGTCCACTGAGGAGTTGATCCGTGAATCCCAATTTGCTGGTGAGTACATGTGGTGCTTGTTTTTCCATTCTTGAGATACTTCACTTAGTAGAATGGGTTCCAGATCTATCCAGGAAAATACAGGAGGTGCTAGATTACCATTGTTTCTTAAAGCTGAATAGTATTCCATGGTATACATATACCACATTTTATTAATCCACTCATGAATTGATGGGCACCTGGGTTGTTCCCACAACTTTGCGATTGTGAATTGTGCTGCTATAAACATTCGAGTGCAGGTGACTTTTTCACAGAGTGCTGAGTCCCTCTTATAAACACTTTTGTGATGACACTGAGTCTACCCTCCTCATCCCCAGAGCCTTGCTTAAAGCTCCTCTGCCAAGCCCCTTTCGCCTCGTCCAGGTATTCACAGGTTCTGGGGATCAGGACATAGACATCTTCAGGGGACCATTATTCAGCCTACCACGCTCCCTACGTTTTGGTGTCCAGGAATTGGGTTCATCTCCTGATTCATCTCATGACCTCAGACAACTCACTTCTTTCTCTCTAACCCTGCGGTCTATACCCGTGAAATGGAAGTGGCGATACTTCACTTGGTTCCTTTACTGCGAGGGTTTATAACATTTCCCGAGCCTTGCACGGTGCCAGGGAACAGCACACATGAGTTCCCTTGCCCTTCCCTGCCATATGGGTAGGCACGATGGGGGTGGGGGCTGGGAGAGGGCCCTGGGACTCCTGCCAGCTGTCCAGGTTGAATTCCTGGGGAAACAGGCTTGGAGATGGAGATTCGCATGCAGGGGGTGTGTCGGGTAGTGGTCTCGGGGTGAGCTCCTGCAAGAGAGTGAGGGAAGCAGGAAGGGGCAGAGGGACATGCCATGAAAATGCAACAGAGGCCGATGGGGAGCTCAGACTTGACTCTAGTGAGGGCAGGGCCCTGGATTACAAGTCACTGTATGTGAGTCGCCATGGGGAGGGCCATGGTATTGGCCAAGGTATAGCTCTCTGCCACCAAGGCAATCCCTGGAGGGGACCCATCGGTGGCCCGCACCTCCAGCAGCAGGGGACTGGGGAGTGTCCCATGGCATCTGCTGCAGCAGTTAA
>CAUYPO010117652.1:0-49986 GCA_963574435.1 Cheirogaleus major | reverse complement strand
CATAATAATTGTACATATTTGTGGGGTACGTGTCATATTTCAATACATATTTACAATGTGTAATGATCAAATCACAGTAATTGGCATATCCATCACCTCAAACATCATGTCTTTGTGTTGGGAACATTCAAAATCCTCTCTTCCATCTATTTGGAAATATACAATAAATTATCATTAACTATAGTCACTCTACTATAGAATACTAGACTTTATGCCTCCCCTCTAGCTGTAATTTTGTACCCATTAAGCAACTTTCCCCTCTCCCTTTCCCCCTACCCTTCCTAGCCTCTGGTAACCACTATTCTACTCTCTACTTCTAAGAGATCAACTATTATTATGGCAATTTGGTGAATATTTTTCAGGGAATATAGCTATTGCTACTTCACTCTTCATAACTACCAGTCTGCACAATTTGCATATTTACCTATTTATGTGGTTTGGATGTTTGGCTCCTCCAAATCTCATGTTGAAATTTGATCGCCAATGTTGCAAGTGGGGCCTGGTAGGAGGTGTTTGGGTCATGGGAGCGGATCCCTCATGAATGGCGTGGTGCCCTCCCGTAATACTGAGTTCTCACTTTATTAGTTCACGAGAGAGCTGGTTTAAAAGAGCGCGGCACCACCTCCTCCCTCTTTACACTCCTTCTTACACTATGTGACACGCCTGCTCCCCTTTCACCCTGCGTCTTGATTGGAAGCTCCCTGAAGCCCTCACCAAAGCAGATGCTGAGGCAGCGCTTCTTATACAGCCTGCAGAACTGTGAGCCAAATCAGCCTCTTTTCTTTATAAATTACACAGTCTCAGGTATTTTCGTTATAGTGATGCCCAGGAACTAATACACCTGTAGGATGTTTTTGGAAAATTTTCTCCTCACTGTAACTGCTTACTTCAAGTTCTCAGCACTTGTCTCCTGAACAAGTTTCTCTCAGCAATTCTCCCCTGTCCTGCTTGTTTCCTACATGCTGTCCATACTTTAGAGAGCTACAGTTTTACCTTTGTAATTCCAAAACGTGATTGTGTTACTATTCTGCTAAAAAAGAAAATAAAAAGTCAACTGCTTCTAAATTCACTACCAGATGAGGGCTAAAACCCTTATTAGTGTGGTATGGAATCTTGCTGTTCAAATATGATCCTCAGACCAGCAACATGACCACCAGCAGAGATGAAAAGGAGGCCCCGTCCCAGACCAACTGAATTCAAATTTACAGTTTAAGAAGATTATCCAGGTGATTTGTTTGCACTTGAAAGCAGGTGAAGTCTTAGCTCCAAAGGCCCAATCTGGCCTCCCCAGCCAGGTCCTACCCCTACCCGCTTCCCCTTTGTCTCCACTGACTGTCATTTCTCTAGACTCAGAATGAACTTTCCCTGCCTCCCTCCCTCCATATACAAAGTGGTCTCTTTGTGCAGAATTTCCTTTCCTGACTTCTCTAAGAAACTCCTACATATATATTAAGACCAAGACCAAATATCTCTCATGTGGTGCTGCTTTTCAAACTGCAGCATCTGACAAATCACAATTATTTGGTTCTCTCCTCGTTGCTTCTATAGTACATTTTCCTATTTCTTTTTAGCACTGATTGTATTATGTTAGAAATACCTTCTGACATGTTTCTTTCTCCCACTAGACTATGTTTCTTTCCTCTCTGACATTTAGTAGGGTTCAGGTAACATGGTAGGTCCTTGACAAATGTTTGTTCAATAAATTCATGTAAGAATGGATTCCATAATGGATCTCTGCATCTTGCTCAAGGTAAATAAAAACAGTAAATATTTACTGTAGGACAATTTAAACAGTTGGTATCCGCTAGAGCAGGGTCCAAAACCTACCCAAGTCCAAACTGAGGCCTCAGCCACTGTGATTAAACCCAGGATGACTTTATAAATTAGCTTTTACTGCAAACTTGATAACATTTCTTAATAAATTCCACCTAAAATTACAAGACAAACAACATCTATATGTGTAAAGTACACTGCTATAAAGTTATTTCAATGACAACTGACATTTGAATCACAAGTGATGTCGAGCTGTGTTTGAAACTCCCAGTACTATCAAAGTTAAAGCAAGATGTGAGATCTCCATTCTTATACAGATTCACAGGGATATGTTTTCTGAGCTCAAATCACAATCCAGCAGCACTTTTCAGACCCCAAAGCAAAAAGTATAAAAAAATGTTCCTTTGTCAAAATGCATTTAACTGTTCGATTGAGTAGCTTCCACCAAACCTTCAATTGGAAGTCACTGATCTACAATTTAAAGTCATGCTAAAGAGCACATATTGAGAGATAAATCTAATGAAATTCTATGAATTCCTTCCAAGTGACAAATATGCTCAATTAAAATCATATCCTTATGCATTTATATAAGTATTTGGCACTACTTATCTGGGTGAAAAACTTATTCAAAGATGTAATACTACACGAAATATCATTACAGAACATTTGCAATTAATTTTGATGATAGGAGACACTAACTTTGAACCTCAATTGAGCAAAATGTTATCTCCTCCCCACCATTTTCCACTTTCTCACTATTAGATTTGCATTACACAAATACACTCCACTGTTATTTAATATTTTCAATTTTATCAATAAAAAAGTTGTGAAAATTTGTTTTGTCTCTTGTCATATAAGTATCTGCATAATGTCTTTGATTTTGCTTCTTGGCCTATAAAGCCTAAAATATTTACTATTGGACACCTTATGGAAAGTTTGCTGACCTCTGCTCTAGAAGCAAAAACAGAAGAATTAAACATTTAAAAGGGGGTAGCATATTTATTAAGTCTGAGAATAAAGTGGAGACATTTTCACCAATTTAGAAGTTATCATGTAGTAAGTTTACATATTTCCTAAATAATCTTGGTAAAATATATAACAGTAAAAATAGTGTATTTTTAAAATATGTATTTGAATTACTTTCTGAGACTAGTCATCAGGATAAAACGTTATGAAAATTGTATGGGAAGCAAAAATGAAAATCCACATACAGAGTTTTCATATCTGAACAGCTCAGGTCTAGCTCAGATTTACTTTACAAACATTTTAAATCTGCTGTTCAAAAAACCTAGTCTTCAGGGAAACTTCTCTTTCAGGTAGTAAATTGTTATAATTTTTTAAAAGCTGAAAACTGCCTTCATATTGAGGTGTGCTGAATAAGCTCTCAGTTCCTGAAGCAACTTACATAATTAAACTCAGCAAGTATCTCTGCACTGTTTACTGTATACTCCTCGTCTTCCTGTAGAGGCTTTTCTGAACACACACGAGTGCTTTTCAGATCTAGGGAAAGAGAAAAGTCATTTTGTTTCACTATGACTTGTATATATTCCTTAAAGATAAAGCAATTTTCTGTGTCGAAGCTTTGATTCTCTTAGAGCTATTATGGTGGAATAGTTATGTCATTCCCGAAATTTCTACCACAAAGTGGTTGCCTATTAGAAACATAATCCTTAGAGAACTCATTCAAAAACTGGCAGTAGCCCTAAGGTAGTCAGTTGAAGAGGATCAAATGCATCTGTTGGCATAGCCATCTGTTATGAAAAGATCTCTAGTCTAAAGTTCTTGGTACAAAACCTTCCATTTTAATTAGAACATCATTAAGGAGCTTACAAAGTTAAGACTGAAAGAAGTTCACAAGCTTTAAGAAGTAAATAATAAGGTAATAAAAACAAACTTTTCTCTAGTAGATTGGTTTTATTCCAAGTCCATATTTTATCAATGGAAACCATGAATTTTACATTTACTTAAGCACATTTCACTCTTATTATTTTTTCCCCAATATTCTGTTTGAATCCTGGATTTCCATTACATGAATTGCCTTTTCTCTCTTTCTTGAAGAATCCACTTCTACTTAGTAGTTAACCTATTACCGGTCTTTTTAATTTTTTATGCCAAATTTATGTAAACACATAATAGTATATACCAGTTTGATGTTAAATAATTTTAAGTATGCTTATCATCGAGTTGATAATAGGTCTCAGAAATAAATTCTAGTATCATGTTTAGTCTATGGAAATTACCCTTAAGTGTAGCTATTCATAACTTTTGAGAGAGCATTGCACTTTTGTAAGATTGCTGAAATAATATTTTTACCACTTATAATTATTGCCATTCTCTTATAGCCTTTATCTATTGGTAATCACAATTTAAATTCTCATTTGTTAAAATAATAGTTGGTTAAAAATATTACAAATATCTAACATTTATTGGAAATATATGTGGTAATACTTATTAAAATGGTGCTCTTAGATAAGGATGAAAGTAAGAAAAAGTACTTATTCTTTCAATACAAATAACTGCAGAAATAAACTGTGACTATTCTGAATGACTATTGAGCCATAGATGTCTTATCTCTTTCTTAAAAGGTTTACAGACTCTTATTAGCAATCATAAATAGTAACATGATAAACTGAGATTTAGCATTTTTAAAAATCCTGATCTTCAAGTAAGAATTGATTCCTTAATTTCTTATGTCATGGCAAAAGCAGTAGTCTTAATTTATATCAAAAGATTTCTAAAACATAAATCTCACAGATTCAGACCAGCTCTCAGGGAATATTTTCTTAAGCACAAGTAGTTACATTTTAAATAAAATCATCTAGCTATTTTGTCAACCTGGTTAACATCAATAGCAAAACTGCAAAATTATTTCCTTTATGGTTATACCTGATGATTAATAATAACATATTCTTTTAGTAAAATATAATAACTTAACTATACATTCATTGAATTGATTCATTCATTTATCTTCATTTTGCTTACTGAATAACATACAAAATTCTATCAGGCAAATCTTGTGTTTTATTATTACTTTATTAAACATATTTTAATCAAGCTTGTATGTATTATTATTATTAATTATTTGTGAATGATCGCCTTGCAGGGAAGAAAAGAAAATTTTTAAAATTTTTTATTATTTTCCAGCTTTATTAATGTATAATTGACAAATAAAAATTATATATATTTAAGGTATATAATGTTTTGATATACATATACATTGTGAAATGATTACTACAATCAAGCTTATTAATATGTCCATGACTTCACTTATTTATCATTTTTGCTTATGTGTGGTGAGAATACATAAGATCTATCGCTTAGCAATTTTCAAGTATATAACATACTATTACTAGTCATTATGCTGTACATTAGGTCTGCAGAATTTATCCATCTTATAAAGGAAAGTTTGTACCCTTTGATCAATATCTTCCCATTTGCCCAGTCCTCCCACTGCTGGTAACCACCCTTCTATTCTCTATGAGGTTCTATGCAATTGACTTTTTTATATTCCACATACAAGTGAGATCATGCCGTATTTGTCTTTCTGTGTCTAGTTTATTTCACTAAGTATATTGTTCTTCAAGTTCATCCATGTTGTTGAAAATGGCAAGATTTTCTTCATTTTAAGGCTGAAAAATTATTCCAGTGTGTGGGTGTGTTTTTGTGAATGCATACATGCACAATTTCTTTATTCATTCATCCATTGATGGCTGTTTCCATATCTTGCTATTGTGAATAATGCTGTAATGAACATGGGAGTGCAAACATCTCATGAGGTGGTAAGTTCATTTCCTTTGGGTATATACCCAGAAGAAGGATTGCTGGATCATATGGTAGTTTTATTTTTAATTTTTTAAGGAACCTCCATACTATTTTCCACAATGACTATACCAATTTACAGTGATATACCCTTTTCTGAGCTTCAGTTGCCATCAGTGCAGTGGGAATAATAATAGTACTTACCTAATTAGGAGGTTGTAGATATCTAAACAAGATGAAGTACATGGTGGATACTAAGTACTCAGCAACTGCTAGCTACTATTAATGTCACTTGCTTTTGAGCAATTGCCCATATTAAAATAACTATTTGAGAACTTGTATTTGTTCATTTTACAAGTTTACTGCTTATTGAAAAAATCTTTCATATTATTTTACTATTTTTAGTGATGCTAATTATATTTACTCGAATATATATTCAAAATAACCCAAACAGCTTATTATAATTGATTTAATGTGATTCAATACCATATTTATTACATGTTATTTATATTAAAAGAAAAGAAATTAATGAAGAAATATCCCAAACAAAAATAATGTTTTATAATTTGTGTATCCATTTACTTTTCATAATCATAAGACTAGTATTAATTCATGAAAATAGTGTTCTTGTTTTGTGATAACATACGATATGTGATAACTAAGACTTTTAAGAACAAATGAAAAAGATTCATCTTTTCTATAAAACATTGTAATTTAGCTGAAAAATATCAATATGCAGACTTCTTTGTCTACTCAACCTGCCCAATTATTAATATTTTAATTATTAGCAATCACTAGCAGAAAGAAGAATAATACAACTGGCATAATTTTTCTAACATTTGCTACAATGCCAATATTTTCTCAATAGTGTATAAGCCTAAACATTTTGAAATCAACAAATACCTTTAAAATGATATTAATTTTAAGTGCTTTTATATAACTTTTAACATTAATGAAAGCAAGTTAAATTAAAGCACTTGAAATACATGGAATATATATTTAGCTTATTATCCAAGAAAAGCTACATATATGCAGAATAACAAATAAACTTCATAGTGAGATCTCATTTAGCTATGTTAAAAAGAAACAAGTAGCAATGAATGAGAAATTAATGATAAAAAAGATTTGCAAGAATTGAAACAAATCTAAAAATTCTGTGATTATAACAAGCTGGCATATAGTAAATACTTTAAAATGCTATGTATCCTAGAGGAAATAGGGAGAAGTGGGCAAGAATTTAATCTTGAAAGGGAAGAGAGAGATTTAAACAGAAAAGAAGAATAAAAGTAAACTGGGATTTTTATTCGAAAGCTAAAAGCAACAGCCAAAACCTCTCTCCACCACTAGCCTACTAGCTACCAACATGTGTGATTCTCTGCACTCTCTATGTATGATTCTGTATACTCTCTAACTCTACTATTGTGTATAGGTTGTCTATACTCTCTAATTCTACTATTAATATTTCACTTCCTACTCACTACGCAACCCACTTAGTTTAGTTACCTACCCCATCTTGCCACATAAACAGCTCTCTATAAAGTCACCAGTCACCTCTGGGTCATGAAATCCAGTGTACATATTTTTTTATGGTGTTTCCTTATTAAACACTTCAATTCACTAAAAGAAATCAGATAATGACACATCTTTTGACAAGCAGGCTTCCATTTGTATAATAGAGCCAGATAGTCAAGTTTGTCTGATAGTTACAAACAGGCAAAGAGAAATGTTTTTCTGACAAATGTGTTAGTTCATATTGCCAAACCACTTCCTTCTCAAATGCTTCCATTCACCAAAAGAAATCAGATAATAATGCATCTTTTGACAACCACACTTTCATTTGTGTTTTAGAACCAGATGTTCTGTGAGGGCTTATAAGCTACTAATAGGCGAAGACACGTGTCTTCACAGCAAGTGGGTTAGCTCATAATGTAAGGGTGTTTTCTTGTCGAATGCTTCACTCACTAAAAGAATACTGAGAATGAAGCATCTTTTGACAAGTATGCTTTCAACTGGGTCTTAGAGCCAGATCTTCATCTGGGCCTTAGAGCTTCTCAGCGGCCAAGAAACATGTATTCCCAGCAAGCATGTTAGTCAACTCACTAAAAGAAAACAGGATGGTGCCTCTTTTGTCAGGGATGCTTCATACTCCTCACCTTGACACTCTAGAAGTGGGTGACTCCATTGACCTCTTAGTCCTTAAAAACCCTGTTTCCTGTTTCGCTAGCGTCTATGACTCACCTGGCCTAATTTCCTCTCATACCTCTGATAGCAACTTCTCTTTTTCTCAGGCTCATCCTCATCATCCAGACATTAAATATTACAGTTCCTCAATTGATAGTCACAGATTCACTCCTGTCTTTTTTTCTCTTCTCCTTTCTTTTCATGTCCTTTTCTTATTCTAATTTCTCTCCCTAAGTCATATCACTCATACCTATGAATTTATTATCTATATGCTAATAGATTCTTCATTTATGTCTCTAGTCCAGAATTCTCTGAGGCTCAGGTTTGGCAATGTAATTGCTACACAACATGGCCATTAGGGATATCTCAAAATTTCAGGTTTAAAAGAACCTACAATGTAATATATCCAAACCAAAAGAATTATCTACCCATATACAGGCATGCACACATCAAAATCTGGTTTTCTAGAGTTCTCTATTTCAATTCAATTCTGTAATGAGAAGTCATTTCAATATTTGCCCCTTCCTTACACCTCCCCTCCATATGCCATCTGTCCTCAGGTAGGGGGGGACTGGCGCTCAAAGTCTGACTTGACACTGTTACTTCTTCTCCTCTTATCATTTGTATTAGAGATAATATTATTATAAAAGTGTTCACTAAGTACAGAGTCATCTTTGGTAATTAACCATTTATTTTTGGTCAAGAATTTAACATCTCTTGGTCAAACAAAAGTGGTTAGAAATAAATGCAATGAGGATCAATGTACTAAAGAAAAAATACCTTGAGGGGATGAGAAATTGATAAGAGGTGGCAATTAACAGTAGATCAATAAGGCAGAAAGGGATTTGCAAAGATTTGGCCTGTAATAGATTGTATGTGAATCGATGATATATCTCTATTGATTTTTTAAATCAATAAATAATTCATAAATAAGAATGTAGTACATGGACTTTTGTACTAATTATTTATTTCATATAACTCTTAATACACTTTTATTTTAGTAAATATATAAAATATAAAATTTGCCATTTTAACTATTTTTAAGTGTATAATTCAGTAGCATTAATTACATTCTCAGTATTGTACAGCCATCACCACTATCTATTTCTAGAACTTTTTCATTACAGCAAACAGAAATGCTACCAATTAAGCAATAACTTCCCATTGGTAACCTTTAATTTACTTTCTGTCTCCATGAATTTACCTATTCTAGATATTTCATATTTGTAGGATCATACAATATGTGTCCTTTTATGTCTGGCTTATTTTACTTGGCATAATGATTCATTCATGTTATAACATGAGCCATAACTTCATTACCTTTCATGGCTGAGTAATATTCCATCTGTATGTGTCTGTGTGTGTGTGTATATGTATATTATATTACATTTTGTCAACCCATTCATCAGTTAATGAACACTTGGATTATTTCTGCTTTCTAGCTTTTGAGAATAATGAACATTGGCATACAAATATCTGTTTGAATCACTGTTTTGAGTTCTTTTGAGTATATATCAAGGAGTGGAATTGCTGGGTTAAATGATAATTCTGTTTAACTTTTTTAAAGAACCACCAAAATCTTTTCTACAGTTGATACACCATTTTACATCCCTACCCACAAATGTACAAGAGTTTCTCTCTTTGATACCTTTTCAACTATTGCATTAGTTTAATGCTTGATAATTTAGAATTACCATAGAGAATTTGTTGTAATCCATTAACAAAGATTATTAAAGAATTTAAAAATGAAATTTAAAAGTCATTAGCACAATGACCTGGAAAAGAAAGTTTTTTAGTCTAGAGAAGGCTGTGGAATGATCTAACATTCATTTTGATTACAAAATATTTATGTTTAAATAAAGCCCTGTCTTTTATGCATGTAGATTATACTAACAACCCTTATGAGTATGACATGCAATTCAAATTATTGTTAGGGTAATCAAAAAAGTTACTTGGATTTAGCCACTTTTGTTTTGTTTTGTCCAGGTCCCTAAAACCAAAAATATCCATTTTTAGCTTGCTGGTTAGATTAGTAGTTTCTCTGTGGAAATGAGCAGAGTTAATTGCCTGCTAAAAAAATCAGTTTTTAAAAAATTAACCTGTTTGAACTAGGTAAGATAATTGATCATGTATAATGGATGACTGGATATCCAGTTGGCATTTTTGTTTCCATTCAGTGCCAGAACAAAAGAAATGAATTTAGTTTATAACAGATTGTCATTATGACATCATTAAATAGAAAGTATCTGTTTTCTAAAGAAGTCATATGGTTTCTATCTTTTGTGTATAATTATACATAGAGATTTATAAGGCAGACAGAGGATGAATGAGATGATCTCTTAATTTACTTTGTTGCCTTGTGATTACTTGACTATTCCACACTACTGACATAGTGAGGCAATTTTACTGGGATACAGAAATGTTAAGTCTTACCGCAGCATATGCATTCACACTGCCATACGTGGAGAAGTCACTTGAATTATTATATTTGGGAAAGTAACAGAGGCCTCATTGTCTCACAAGCATAGAGTCAATATCTTGTGAATGCATACACATTTTCCAAGTCAACAAAACACTTTTCTCCTTCTTTTGATAGACTGCATATGATATTGCATAAATTGAGCAGTTCTACTTTAGAAAAACTATTTTTTCCTATTAATCGTTCTTAATTTGCCACAAATGATTATATCTAGCATAAGTATTTACACCGATGTTCATGGTAAGATTAAATATGTGTAGAACATTCTTTTAAGTAAATTTAAAAGGTCTGGGGTGAAAGAGAACAGAGAATTCCCTAGGTTCTTTAGTTGAAAGAAAGAAAAGAAATTCTGAAGATACTCCTTTTTTTCTTTTGTATTCATCCTTCAAGATGGCAAGGTACCTTATTATCATGTGATGCTGAAGCACTCAGAATCAAAGGCTCAGTTGATCTATATATGAATTAGTAGCCCCTTGATCCTGCATATATTTAGCATTAATATTATTCATACTTTAACATAATTTTATTTCCTTACTGAAAAGCTTTTAGCAGTTCCCCAATAAATAGAGATTAAATTCCAAACACTTTAGCCTTTCTTGTTCAAGAATGTTTGCATCCTGTTTCAACTCCCTTTTCAACCTTTTATTTCACTGTTACTTATCAAATACTCAATACATGAAACAAACTTTATTTATTCCACTTTACTCCCTACATGTTCCCCATGTAATTCCAACCCAATAGAAATGCCTAACTCTTTGACTCCATCTAGAAAAGTCCTGCTCATTCTTCAAGTCCAATTTCAAGAGCAAAGGCCATCCTCTCCATTAAACTTCCCTTGGCTCACTGAATGGGAAATAATTTCCGTCTCCCTACTACTGTAAAACCTTTTACCACTATTGACATACTTCTTACATTTTGTTTGGAATTATAATTAAATTTTATGGGCCTTATTTCTTCTATTTCTGAGCTCCATAGGGGCTGAGGCTATATATTCTTCATCTGGGAACTTACCAAAGCACTAAAAAAAGTGTCGTAAAGACAGAGAGTACTTAAAATATCTTTTGTTATTTTGAATTGAATGAAATTTACATTTTCAGTATTTTATAAATTTTAAAATATTTTAAGAAGAATAAAATTTATTCTTCATTAAGTAAAATAATTAACAAATGAGTAAATCACAAACATCTTGGAAATTATACAAGCTAAGTAGTATCAGTATTTTAAGATAGGAAAAAACATGAAGTGGTGACTTTCTTAAAAAAACAACATTTTAGTTTTATTATCAACTTATATGTTTATTATACAAAATAATTTTAAAAATCCACAAAAATAATATTACTTTTACTTTGACTACCAAAAATAACTCCCATAAATACCAAGTTCCATTTTTAACCCCTCCAAAGGGGAATATGGTTTATGTATTTTTCTGTATTTTGTGTTTACCTAATAACAGTTTGTCATGACCTTATTTCTATGTCAATAAATATGCTTCTCAAACATTGTTTTTAATGGATGCCTAGCATTCTTTTCTAATCTGTATTATTCCAATTTGGGGACACTTCAAATACTCTAATTTTTTCACTACCTATATTATTTTAACTTCTTCCATGTGATTTAATCTTTATGTTCATCTTAGATTATTTTCTTGTGATAAATTCCTAAGAATGGAATTATTCTTCCCAGGACATATGTATATTGTTAAAGCTATTGTTATTCATTAATAACATGCCCTTCAAACATTTTTTTTTTTACCAATTT
Source organism: Cheirogaleus major (assembly GCA_963574435.1). Lineage (NCBI taxonomy): Eukaryota > Metazoa > Chordata > Mammalia > Primates > Cheirogaleidae > Cheirogaleus > Cheirogaleus major. The sequence goes on along the minus strand of CAUYPO010117652.1, from coordinate 38,036 downwards.
CTTTTGGCAACAGTAGTATTTTAGAATGCCCAATAGTGACTTCCGAATTCTAACACAATTTGCATTCTTTAAAGTATTTTTCAAAATTGAGATATGTTGTAATTCTTACCTACTTAGGAGATATTAGATTAAGTCCTTGCTAAAGAAAAAGCAATTGGATTAGGGAAAGGATAATTTAGGTTCTCTTTTTTCTTGTATTTTTTGCATATCTGAAAATACACATTTAGGAGTTAGTTATATTATGGCACATTAATGTTATGTAGTATATGTCAACTCAATATTTCAAATTCAGAAATGCCAAATGAATTAAAGAAGCATTCTAGTTCTGGAGTTATGCCACCTGAGTTGCGATTGTTACCTGCCATTTATCATTGTGTGATGCTGGGCAACACACCTAAGAGCACTTAGATACCATTTCTTTAATCACAAAATAAAAATAATGACCATACCTTCTTTGAAGAGTCGTTGTGAAAGCTAGATGCAATAATGTATATACAGTGAATTGTCCAGTGCCTGCCAACTGGAAGGTCTCTATAAAATAGTAGTTGTAATTAATTTTAAGTACAATATTTATAAAATAACTGTTTACATTACAGGTTCATTACTTGACCACTATGCTCAGTAAATGGTTTTATTTATTATAGAATGAGTTTCACTACATAAGGAGAGGGGGACATGCAAGAACAATATTTATTTTATGCTCACTTCAGTAACACTTTATGAAATACATGTATAATCAACCTCTCTATCGCATGAATATTGAAATAATTTGGAAAAATACTTTGTGTCATTTTGGAATAGGTCAAATGAAAAGAGTGTATTGCTCGACATTACTACATCAATTAAACTTTGTATGAATATTTAAAGGATTCTGGTAATAATCCATGTGATAAAATCTAAAAGCAGCCTTTTCAATAAATGAAAAGCTTCTAGGTCAAATCTCTTCATGATATTCATACATATTTTCTTGTCTTGAGTTAACATGAGATAACAGTCAGGGTTACAATTTCACCTATAACTAACTTAAAGAAATAAGACAGGTAAAAAGAAAAGAACTGCCTTTCATAACACAAATATAGAATTAAACTGTCAAGACTTGAAATGTTCAATATACTACATGTAGAGAAAGATTTTTTAAAATTCAAATAATTTTCTTTGAATATGATAGGAAATGAATGTATTGGCCAGAAAAGTGTGACAATTAATTGCAGAATGGCTGCGTTTTAATGAAAGGCTCTAAGGAAAAAAAAAATGGTGAAATGAATGTGCTGTTTGCTTTTAAATCATTTACAGTTGAATAATTTATGTTATCTTTAATTCATCCAGTTAAATTATCCAAGATGAATACAATATGAAAAAAAGAGGTTTAGAATTGTCAGGTTTTTGCATTAAAATGTTTGCCAATAACCATTTTCTGTTTTTTATTATGATTTTAATGGTTTCGTATATTGCAATATGAGTTAGAATACTAAGCTAGGTGCAAATGTAATGAGTTTTCAGGGTTATAAATATTTGACCGATGTCTTCAGACATTAAAAGAATATCTCTTATATAGGTAGGTTATGTATTCAGTAAAAAAAAAAACACCCTAATCTAACTAGAAAATACTCTGATATTCCCCCCCAAATTTAACTCCCACTGTTCTCCCCATGTAAGGTGTATAACAGCAGTCTTCATCTGTTTATGCCAAAAACTTTGCAGTCACTCTTAGCTTCTTTTCTCTACACCAAATATCCATTAACAAATTTTGTCAGAAGCTACCATTAAAGCTTTATACCTTGATAAAATAAATCCAGCATTCTTCTCACAGATGGCTACTGCTACCACCCTTACCCAAGCTATCATCATAATCACATCTCTCGTTCTGTCTCCTGAATTATGAAGATGATCTCTTAATAGTTCTCCCTGATTTAATGGTTGTTTTCCCACAATCTCTTTCCAATGGAACAGTCAGAATAATCCTTTACAAATAAAAGTTAGAATGTGTCAGTACTCTCAAAACTCCCAATGGCCTTCCATCTCACTCAGAGTAAAAACCAAAGATATTATAATAAGCTTCACAGCAGTTTGATGATCTAGACCCCCTGCTATTTCTCTGATTTTATCTCCTACCACTCTCTTTTTCCCTCTGCTCTCTCCTCAAACACATCAAGCATGCTCTCACCTCAAAGCTACAGTAGCTACATATATAAAACAAAGGCATAGGCTTTCTTGTATTCCATCTCCTTCTACTAATAACCTCACCATTGCTTTGATTCTTACCAAGAGAGCCCTGGAGTCCAGCTCTAAATGCTAACAGACTGCCTGACTTAATATACACAGTAATTTATGATTTATGTAGCACTCTCCTAGGTATTTTACTGGCAGAGTTGAAAACAATACTATCTCTTTCACACCATTAAGAATTAAATATTGAGTAACAACTAGGCTAACCAGGGGGTATAGATCATTATACTGCTGTGAAGTTTATATAATTGGCAAAAGAACCAAATATGGTAGGAAAGTTAGATCCGAGTCTTCATCAGATAAAAGATTGCTGCACATCTGAAATGGAAGCAACTCAAATATCAATTATTCTAAGAACAAACAAATGAGGACAAATGTCTAAAAGCTCCATATCCAGGCCAAGATCCAAGCAGAGGTGTGACAAGATAAGAGAAGAAGTCAAATAATCTTGTCATGGTGAAGGTACTTATTCGTGGTCAGTTGGTGCTAGGAAATGTATTTCCACAGGAAGAGGAAATATGACAGCAATTGTACCCACTTTCGGATATTGATGTTCAGAAAAAGAATATCTACTGGGACCAGGGATATATCCACTTCAGAAAACAGAGTTTTAGAATACAGAAGATCAAGAAAGACCACATTCAATATAAAATTAAGTTATAGGGCAATAAACATCATTAATAAGAGAAAGAATTCAATTTTTGAATGTCTGGACAACAGCTCCCAGTTTGAATTAGTGAGAAATCACTAATCCCGTTGTTAATGTCCATAAGTGACCCAAGGGTTTAAGGAAAAACTCACGTAGGCCCAGCTGTAGTATTCCACATCAGAGAATGCTCAGAGGGAAAAATGAGGTCATTTTAGGAATAAACTACAGTTTGCAATTTCCAATAGGATGGACAAGAAAGGCCTTACTAAAATGATGACATTAAAATAAAACTGAAAGGAGGCGAGGTTTTGAAAGGGAGCCATGGAGCTCTCTGGGGACAGAGCGTTCTAAGCATGGGAACCGAGTGCAAAGGCCCTATCTGTGGCTGGGGCAGAGTGAGGAGGAAGAGCAGCAGGAAAATGGGCTTGGGGTTGCGGCACACCTGTGGGATCTTATACACCACTGGGGCGAGGGCTTTGTCTTTTATTCTGAGTAAGGTGGAGTGTCACTAGATGGTTTTTAGCAGAAGAATACATGATCTGTGTACTGGTGATAAGCTTGTAGGCATGACCTTCATTCCTGGACCAAGCATTGCAAAATGATTAGTTAAAAGCTAAAATAGAAGCAAATGGAGGCTTTAATTTTGTTTTTTTGCTTTTCTTTTTTATGTGATAACAGTCTCTTACTATAAGAGCTTCAATAATCTGTGCATGCTGTGTTTTATACATCTCTCTGAGACATTTTATTATTATTTAACATTCCAATTCCTTCTCATTTTGTAGGTCCGTTGACCTAAAACTATATTAAATCACATTTATGGCACCACTTTTGTATGTGCCGAACACTGTGCTATGTACTTTATATGTAGAATCCCATTGACCTCGCCAGCATTGCATAATAATCACCATCACTGTTTAACTGATAGAAACTGTAAGCTAGAGAACTTGGGAATCCCAGAGCGTGTGCCTTGGTAGAGTTGGTATATCTGTTTTTGTGGACCCGAGTGCCCTCTTCAGATATTTTCTAGGATGCCTAATATTTAGTTAAGAGAGTGTACATTCTACAGATTGGACTAGATTTCTAAGTCAAAGGACATAGTCTGCATCCTCAGGTATTGTTACAGTAGGAGCTGCTGCTTGGGATATATAGTGTAGTGATTTGACATATGTGCACTTGAATCAGAACACTGGGGTTCTTATCCCTTTACCAGCTGTGTGGCACTTCCCAGTGTCTCATTGTGGTTCTCTGTAAGATGGTAGTACTTGAAGCAGGATCCAAGCCCTATTAGATTTTGAGGTCACATTTTAAGAGAAAGCATATAAAATTAGGCACAAAAGTGAATATTTATTTACATTGAGAAAAGAAAACATAGCAAAATATACATTTTAAAAAGCTGATAAATACCAAAGCATTATAAACTTCAGAAAAAAGTACCAATATTGTTTTATGCCTAACTCTTTAATCTATTTTTATTTGTTTTTCATCGATTTTTGGCTATTCTTTAATTGTCTTTGCCCATGACTTCAATTTGGTAATATCATATCACACAACTGATTACATGGTGAAATAAATTTGGGTAATATTCCCAGTGTTGTTCTCTTCAACATTTGCAGTGAAAGCTGCCTATCAAACTCAGAGGAGGCTACATAATTGAACATGTTTAACTCTACTATTTAACCAGCTAAACTGCTAAAACCTATTAACAGTAAACCAAATCCTAAGAAATTACCACACAGCCTTTTCTTTCGTGGAGTAATTACTATCTCATGAACTCTGATGTGGTATGGAAATGCAGTTTGCAAAGGACTGTCCTTCATAAAAGACACAGTGGTATTACTGTGAATTACAGTCTATCATAAGCAGGGGAAGTGGGATAGAGATGGTAAAATTTTGTTCTATTCACAGATAGCTAAGAAGTTTTATGTGTTTTCACAAAGGAGTAATATAAGCGTATGCAAATAAGTTGCAAATTCAAAAGGAACTCATATAAAGAAACATATTTGGGATGGTATAAATTCCTGAATATTTAATATTTTAATCACCTTGAATTTTAATGCTTAATCTGCATTCTGTGTTTCTCTGGACACTTGGAAATTTCAGAAGTACTCATTTTAAGAAAGACTGTCAACACGAAGATAGCAAATCAGATTATTTTACAATTGTAAGTGGAACCTTGTTATCACCTTAATTTGGGGAGAATTCAAGAGTTTTAAACAGCTTTTGCTTACTGGCTGTCTCTATGTGTAAATGACTAGTTTTTTGTTTTTTTACCATTTTACATTAATTAGTGTGTGTTTTCCCATAACTAAATTAATTATCAAAAAATGCCATTCTTTAGTAAGCATCATAATAGTAGTCAGCAGTGATAGTCATTCTACCCAAATAACTTTTGTTCAGTGAGATTAAGTGCAGACACCAGAAGAAGGAGGAAGCATAGAAGAAATGCTTTGAGAATATACATTAGGGCCACTTCAGTGACAGTGACATGACTAAAGATTGTTGCAAAATCATAGTTGAAGTCAAACTCTCCTGAAAGCCCAGGGATAAGGCAAGTCTTTCTGGACAAAAGTTCCCAGCAAGCCACACTTCTGACACAGCATCATGTACAAGGTCAGTTTTTAAGCCTCCAAGCCAATTAAGGAATTACCTTGAAATGTGCACAGTGTATATTTTAAGTAAAACCAGTCCTTGTAGGTACCTAATATATGTTTGTTTAATTTAATTTAATTTGGTAAGGATAGTTCTTTGATGTAAAATACGAGAAGGCTTATTGAATTTCAAAATTATTTTATGGCTATTTAAAAGTAATTACTATCCTTAATAATAAACATGTGAACAGGACCATAATTCATTATTACACTAACATTTTTTCTAACGGTGGGCATTTGTCAACAACTTTGCTGGCCATGATATGAAGCCGTAAATGTATTTGTATTATACTTGAATAATATGTATAAAAACAGTTTGAAAAACTAAAAACCATGTACATTTTTTTCCAATGATCAATTTGTCAAAACTATGTTGATTCAGAAGCACTATTGAACCAAAATATACTGTCACTCCTAAGGTGAAAAAAAAAGCAATTTGATTGTTATCATGTGATATGGAAATACATAGGCATGGAAGTAAGACCCTCGTTTTTTATCCAAGTTTGATTTGTTGGGAGGAGGGGCAAGATGGCAGATGAGAAAACTGCCAGTCAGAGTGTCTCTTCAAGAAAGATAGATTTTAGAAGAAAGTGAAACAAGATAAACAGGCAGACAAACATAGATTGGATGAGGATCAGAAGTAAGGGTGCCTGAAACTACAGGAGACTCCAGGGGAAGAAGTTGTGGAGAACTAGAAGGAGAAAAGTCCCTGAGAGGCTTGGAGACCAGTGACAAGGGTAGGTGGAGCCATTAAATTTCCCTTGCCTTGCATCTTAGACTGCTGGTGGGCTCCTGAGCAGTTGGAGAGACCTGCCAACACCAGCCCAGGGATGGCCACTGTGAGTGAGCAGTGAGCCTCTTGCGGAAAGGACACCAGGCTTCCAGTTCCTTCAGGGCACCTCCCGGCCCGCAGACCCAAGCTCATCAGCAGGTGCCATATTGCCTTATTCTCTCCTTCCCTACCCCTGGCTGCCAAGAGTGACAATTTAACCACCACCCGGTGGCATCTACAGGGAATGGGACCTTTCCTTTTGGGGCCCTACAGCGAACTGAGGGGTACTCAGACTGTGAGCTCCCTACCCACTAGCCCCCCCAGGTGCTGCTTGCCTGGTGACACCAAGACTGTGGGACAAATCCCAAGGCAGAGAGACATTGGTCCAGCTTGGGCACCCTGTGGGTGACTTGAGACCAGCACTCCTCTCCCTGGCAGGGTCAGGGGTTAATATCCGGGGCCCAGGGGACAGGCCTGCAGACCAGATTCTGTACACCCAGGTCTCAGTCGCATTGCCTAGGGGCACAGAAGGGATATTTATGAAGGAAACTACTGAGGTGTGTGTGCCTTCCAGGGTAGATCAGCATGCTTGAGGGGAAACCCTCCTCCCAAGGGAGGGCCGTGCTCCCAGCTCAGGCTGTGATCCTGGGCAGGGAACCTCCCAGCCTGCATCACAGCCAGGGGAGATCCCCTGGCTTGAGGTCCTGCCTGCTGGCAGAGGCTGGGGAGAAATGGTGGAATAGGGAGGGTGGAAAGGAGCGAGGCCTGCTCCAGACTGCAGGTCTCAAACAGCCCCACCCTTAAATTGCTGACTTTTTGGCTAAGTGGGGCCATTTCTTCCCCTCCCTGGAAGCTTTGTGCAGAAGCAGAGAACAGAGCTTTGAGCCCTGCTAATAGCATTTGTGGAGCTTGAGGGCAGGCTTACCCAACCCAGCTCCACCTAGCCTCACTCCCCTGCCTGCCCCCACTGAGGTGGAGAATAAGGGCACACTGGAAGTCCCAGGGCCCCATCCCCCACTAGGGGCACTGTAGTGCCTCTCCAGAGGAACAAGAGCTGGTTACAGGACCCAAAAGCAACTCTGCAGCCTACTCCCCTGAGCAAGCACCACCTACTGACAGGGAGGTCATTCTGTAAGCCCTTTTACTACGTCTACTGACTCATCATAAAGGGTGTGGTTAAACCTCACCCACAAACACCACCTACTGGCTCAGAGACTAAATAGGGTGTGTCATTATTCAAACAAAAATCTAAAGGTAAGAAGCAACAGCTTCTCCAGATGGGAAGGAATCAGTGAAAGAACTCTGGGAGTAGGAAGAATCAAATGGAAAGCACACCCCCAAAGGGGAACACCAGCTCTTTAGCAATGGACATCAACCAAATTCAGAACCCTAAAATGACAGAAGAAGAATTTCGAACATGGATCATAAGAAAACTCAATGATATGCAAGAGAAAATGGATAACCAACATAAAGAAACCACACACACACAAAAAAAAAATCCAGGACTTGGAAGGAAAATTCACTAAATAAATTGACATATTAAACAAAAAGAACTTCTGGAAATAAAGAATTTATTCAAGGAATTACAAAACACAGTGGAAAGCCTCAAGAATAGGATAGATCACACAGAAGAAAGAATCTCAGGGATTGAAGATAACACCTTTCAATTAAATAAGTCAGTCACAGAGACAGAGCAGAGAAATAAGAGAAAAGAGCAAAGCCTACAAGAATTGTGGGATCATGTGAAGAGGCCTAACGTGGGAATCATAGGCATCCACGAAAGTGAAGAAGAAAATGCACACGCGTTGGATAAGTTATTTGAGAATATAATAGAGGAAAATTTCTCAGGCCTTGCTAAAAATCTAGATATCCAGGTACAAGAAGCTTAAAGGACCCCTGGGAGATTCATTGCAAACAGGAAGACACCACGACACAGTCATTGAATTGACCAAAATAACCACCAAAGAGGCCCTCCTATGAGCTGTAAGGCAAAAGAAGCAGGTAACCTACAAAGGAAAACTTATCAGAATAACAGTAGATCTCTCAACTGAGACCTTACAAGCAAGAAGAAACTGGGGCCCCATACTCACTCTTCTCAAACAGAATAATGCCCAGCCTGGAATCTTATACCCTGCAAAACTAAGTTTTGTATATGAAGGAGAAATAAAGACCTGCTCAGATAAGCAAAGACTGAGGGAATTCATCAAGACAAGACCTACCCTCCAGGAAGTACCCAAGTTTAATTTGTTCTTGGCAATGTGATCTTGAGCAGGTCATTAGATATTTTTGGGACACAGTTTCCTTAGGTGTAGAATAAGTCAGTGGGGTTAGGTTTTCTTTAAAAAGTTGGGAAAAATAAATCTTGAAATGAACATACCTGTCTGTGTCCTTTTAGTACCTGAATCTGTTGGGTAGCAGCGTACTCTGGGGACTATTGTACAATTCTACATGTCAAACAGAAAATTATGTAGAAAACTCTTTTTTCCCCTAAACAGCCTTTGAAGCTGTCAATAATTAACTTGATATAGTTGTTAAAGAAAACTGAAGCCAACTTTTTCTAAGTTTCGGGGCTCTGTACATGGGCCACCTGGAACTGCCAGATAACCAGAACAATATAAGTTATTCTAACATAATTGTAAGCGAAGTCATTTTGTTCTGACTTCAGGGGTTTAGAAAAACAGAGCATTGCCAACCCAAGAAAATTTGAAACACAATAGTAACAATATATCTACATGCGAAAGTGTCTGATTTGAATTTAAAAAAGTAAATCTGAAAGCTGCCAGAGTCCCTAATGTCCCCATCTTCTCAAAGAATTAGTTCATGGACAGACTTACCATCAAGGAATGAAACCTAACTATTAATAGATACTACTTAGGTACTAAACTAATAAACAAAAATGTATTTGTTGGCTACTAAGGAATGCAATTTAGCTGTAAACATTACCTAAGATTTTCAGTTTCTATTTCTAACGAGAAGAAAAAAATAATATTCTCTTTACTATAAATTTTGAAATAATAACAACCAGAAAACAGGGAAGAAGGGGAGGAAAAGTAGGGAAGGATATCTTTGTCAATTCTCCTTCAAGTTCTCAATGTGCCTTCCCTGTGGCCAGCACCTGGCTGTCTTTGGAGAATATTAACCAAGTGTTAATGTAGTAATAGTTTTGGATAGTTGGCATTGTTGGGAATTTCAAAAATATAATACTTCTGTTTTAAAAAACTAACTGTATTAAATGCAACTTCATGTCTGGTTTCTATAACTGAAATACTCTGAAAAATTCAGATTAATTCCTTTTGAATAACTAAACTGAATAATATGTCACCAAAATCTTTCTTAATACTTACTCTAAATAAATTTTGTAATATTCACTCAGATACATATAATAAATTATAGTGATCGGCTGGCAGAAGTCATGCTTTTAGAAATTCTTCTGGCCTTCAACAGAATTGCCATTTACTCAGGAGAGAAAACTTTAGGAATTGAAGCTTTATTGAACTGCCAATTTAGCTAATTTTTATTTATTTTTCAAATTTTACTTTTATCATCCAATTGAGAGAAGAGCAGCAGATGGCTTCTGCCTCTAGCACAGCTGCCTTGCTATAAACTAAATTGGAAAACACACGGTAGTACCTTGGTTCTCTCTTATCCCTAAAACTCTACTGTCTAATCAGGAAACCGCTACAGGAAACCCCAAAGTGTTTTCTTTAATGATGTGGCCTCTTACTGCTTTGCCTATTCTCATTTTAACATCTTGCCTTGTCCGATAATAAGGAAAATTCTTTATTAAATTAAAATTAAAATTATTTTAATTCTGAATGGCAGACAAATTAATTGTTTTGAAAAATTGATTTAATATTGACCAAAAATTTCAAAAATTACACATAAGTACACTTTTTAAAAATTCTTTCTCACAAAAGTAGTTCAGGGTTTCATTCAAATAACGTTTGGATTGAGATTGTTTTGTTCTATAGAATGTGACTTCACAATACACACACTGAGCAAAAAGTCACTTTTATTTTTAAAGAACATGTAAGCTAGTATTTTATTTCACTCACTATTGTGGTTAAATTCAAGTTTGAGATTATTATTTTTGCACCATTTCCTACCCTAAAGCATTATAAAATGATGATGTGTACTATTAAATAGCAAGCACAGAATTGTATTCATTTTAACTCAGTATTTGGTTAGTTGTGGCAAATGTAATTGTCAATGGCCAAATGCTTGTGACCTTTCTTTTCTTTGTCTTCCCTTCCCTCCAAGCTGCTGTTTAATACACTGACTGCCATGCTAGGAAAAAAACCTTTTTTTCACTTGGGGCTATGGTGTTTTATTACGAAAACAGAATAAAAACTCCCAAAACAAAATGATCCTTTCTAATTTAATAAAAAAATTTGTTATTTTTTTATTGTTTTCTGTGCATAAGTTATATGCAACTAGAAAAATAGTTCTCATGGCTCCCAACATGAAGAGACGCGTGAGTTACATATACTTCATGAGGCCCCAGGCTCTAAACTAGCATGAGTTAAATACAACTCACATGGCAGTTAATGTGTTAATCAGAAACTATTGTTATCACTTATAATACTTTGTTCAAGTGTAAGTGTGAAGTCACATGTATCGTGCTTAGATTCCCAACCCTGCACTTTTAATTCATTTAGAAGATTTTTAGGCTAACATGAGCTTTGAATATAAACATTTTCTTCAATGATAGATTTTTATTAAAAATAAAAATACAAAGACCTTAAGAAATACTAGTAATGGCGGTCAAAGGGCACACAGTGAAGTATTGAACAAAAGAAGTAACCTGTAATTGTCTTGCTCCTGGTATACTACAAAACCAAGATAAAGTATTTAAAATTGTAATTAAGATTTATTCCATTTTGGTAAAATTAAAAATAAGCTGTCAATTCTTTCTCTGAGAGAAGAGTGTATGATTGGTCAATTGAAGGTGTCTGTTGTATCTTAAAGTCTATTTGAAATGCTTGGGTGAATTATTGTCTAAATTGACAAATGATTACTTTCATGCTGACAACATTTTTTTTTAGCGTAACTGGAAAGGGATTATGTAAAAGAATATATGCTCTTTATAAGTTTGGGCTGAGTAGATAAGATGATATGGTTCATGAATTAGGAAACAAATAAACTGAAATTACAACTAAATCCACATAATTCTATTGTGAGATCTTTTGACTTCCCGTCTTTTGCAAAATGTGCTGTGCACAGTGTGGTAGTTATGCTTGCAATAAATAATTAAAGGAGCTTTTCACACAGAGAAATGCATAGGTAATCTTTTTAAAATCACCTCAATAAATACTTGTAGGTCAAGGCAGTATAATTTTCTTAAATTTTTTAAAAATGTGTGTGCCTATAGCTGCTATTCTGTCTGCAAAATGTAGTGTACACACAAATTGATTATTTCATTCTTTATCAAATACTATATTTGCATATTTAATTACTAAGAAATAGCACTAAAAATATACAAAATGTATTTGTATATGAGAACACTTTTATAAAAACTCAAATTCAAATATACATCCAATTTAAAAAATATTTTTTTCTATAATTTTAAAAATGGGTTCATTTGTAAAATTAAATTAAAATTGGAGGTATAAAGGATTAATTTGAAAGAAATCAGTCATGCAAGGAATATCTCTTATATGTAGAGTGAGTATTAATTTCTAAATGATGTTAAAAAACTCTTTTATAATAGTATTCCTTAAGCCATTAAAAATAACAATTAATACGGTCACATTTCTGTTGTTTTGTATTAATGTCCATCTACATATATGTAAATAAATTTTTTAACTTCAGTTGAACATCTCTGTGTGGAAAAGCTTCTAACTGTCCTTTGAAATGAAAAAGGCCCAGTTAATATTCCATTAATTTTATTGTAACATTAATGGATAACCAAGTCATGGCCTGAACAGAAGAGAAAGTTAAGTAATATCAATAATATCAACTGCTGCTTCTTTCAAAGCAGTAGAACACCCACCCAAATTCCCTTTTCCTGCCAGTAAGTGTTCTGTGGAGCAGTGTCTCTAATTCCCATAATACCATTTCTCATTATGCAAACCTCTTAGCAATTTAAAGGGTGATAACAGAAGACTAAGCCAGCACAAATGTCCAAAGCATCTTTTAAGCTAGTCATGTGACCTCTGAATATATCTTAACCTCAAATCATGGATTATGTCACAAACCATGAAGGATATTCATTTTATATAGACTTTATTTGCTGGCTGTGGTTTCTAAATATTTTGACAGTTAATTAGTTCTTATTTATTTTATGTTGGAAGTACTAAAAACTTTTATTCCCTGAGTTCAGGAAGTACGAGACCTGACTTAGAAGCTGTAGGTTGAATAACTGATAATTTCTACCTTTACTGTTAGCTTATCCCCAGTATTGTTTTGGAAAGTCTTTTGGTCTTTGCCCCTACAGTAAGTTAGGGACAAAATTCTATGTATCATAAGGATTTGTGGTGTTGCTGTCTCTTGTCTTTGCTTTTGTTCTAAATAATTGTTTTCTGTATTTCTTTAGCTGCAGGGAAAGTTGGGGGTTTATTGTGTTTCCTCATAACTTTATAATTTTAATATTGCAATGAGCACTCTTGCAAATAAAATCAGAATAATTTTAATGTAACCTTATTTGTCATTAAAAAAACACAAATTTAGAATTTATTTTCAAGGCAAGAAGACAACCATATTTTTTCCTCACTGAATTCCATGATGTTTTTATTTCAAAACTTCCTAAAGAACTCAGTACCATGCTATATACATAAGTTAACACACTGGGAATCCTCCCGAGAAAAGCACGTACATGGAAAGGTATATTCCATCATGGCCTTCATTGGGATCAGTTTTTATGCCCTCTATTTATATGTGCAAAATCCTTCCCTGTGTTCAATAAGTATGGTGCTGAAAGAAACTGGATTCTATTCCTCTTTAAACTATTATTTAAAAGTGATAGTTGATCTTTGAGGGTTTTGGTTCACTGGCAAAACAAGCAGCAAGTTCTGAGCCAAAACAGTAAACTGTGTACAGTTAGGCCAAGTCTTCTGTAGGATTTTAGTTGGAAAATATTGTCAGACTAGAAACTGAGCCTCAAAGGGTGGACTTATTTGTAGCTTCAGATATTTCCCCTTCTGCAAGTTGTCTTCCAAGCTCCCACCTTTGTAGAATCTAAAGGGACAAGCCTAACAGGACTCTACCTTGACAAGGACAGGAAAGCTGGCTGTGGATAACTAAGAAGCACAGGGCAAAAAGTATTAGAAGAAAGTAGAGTAAGAAAACACCTGCAAATATATTTGAGACATAATAAAGGAAAGAAAAAAATAATTGAGGAAGATAATTCAACATGGCTGATCACATGTGATTGTAGGGAACCATGTGCATTTGAGGAAAGTTCAACCCTGATGTCTAAATTCTGCTTCTTGCGATCAAATGTTGTATTTGCATAAATGTGAAAACTCCCTTTCTCATGTGGATTTACCAATGGAGTCTCTAGGATAGGAAGACTGTCATAGGCTCAGTTTTGAAATGGGCACAAGCAGTAAATCAGATGAAACTCAAATATATTGACTCATTATTTTTAAGAGAGTCATTATGTTTGGAAAGTCCTTGGGTTCTAGGAGAAAATATGTCTATTTCTGTTTCTAATGGGATGATGGAACATAAATTTTTCAAAAAATCTTTATTTAAAACCAAAGAGCTGCTAAAAATAGCAGTGAGTATGAAACTTAATTATTGGCCGCTTAATTTCCCCCTCCATGTATGCATTAACTAATGCCAACTGATGACAACACAAATTATGAGCATGCAAGAAAAACTAATTGTTCCATATTATTTTACAGTTATTATTGATTATTATGCCCTTTTCAAATCATGACAGAAATAGAAAGTATAATAATTCTTAAGGGTGAATTTAACAATTACTAGAGGGGAGAAAGGATGTTTCCAAATACTTTCTTAATCAAATATTAAAATCACAAGATGCATTTAAAGGTCTTTAATGGCGTATAAATAAAATCTGACTAAATTCTCAAATGATATCTAATCAAATATACACTGGCTTAAGAAGAAACTTCTCTTTTCAGGTTTAGAAGTTGTTTCTTTTTTCTATCAGAGGTGCAAATAACTTGATGGTAAAGTAAAAATTAATATGGGTATATTGAACACAGAAGCACGCACACACATACACACATTACTAAAAATAGTTTGTCCCTTGGCCAAGTGGTAGAATTTTGTTACGGCTGTTCAATACCACGTGAAATGTGTTTCAGTCAGTGCCTTTGGTGGAACCCGGCCCTATATTACATTAAACATAGTGCTGAACACAAGTAGGTTGAGAGGCTTCATCACACATTACAATAGGGAGAAAAGCAAACAAGGAAACATTAAACATTAAAATAAAACTGTGTATCAAGAAACTTTGTGTCATGGGTTCCAATTCTACCTAACCTTCTCATTCTAGAAGACAACTTTATAAACCTCAATGAGAATAAAATATGTCAAAGTTTCTTCTTTTCAATTAACAAAGTGGATAAGCTTCATTGAAGCCAAATTAATAAAATAAGTACATTCAAAAGTAACCACTTGAAATATTGAAGTTTGAGACAGTTAAAGGTGACAATGTAGAGAATTACCATGACCTACTACTGTGTTAATACCATGAATCTAAAAAACAATCTAGAGGCTTGAGAAAACAAAACAAAAACCTGGTCTTGGTCATGGCAAGATGGGTATTTGTGTCTGGAAGACCAGCCCCAACATACATGAAAACCCAGGAGTTTCCTTTCCTTTCACTTTTCTTTTTTCTCTTTTCTTTTCTCTCCTTTATTTTCCTTTTTAAAAAATTTATTTCTTCTAACTTTAGTGCTTTCAGGGTTTAAATGTAATCAAAAAGGTTTTCACCTTGTGCTTCAACTGTAAAATTACTGCAGTTGATCTAGAAATGGCAAATAAGTTCTCACTGGGCCTCCATCTACTCATCGTCAAAGGACACAGTTTACCGGGGAGTTCCTGGTACAGTCTCTTTTGTCTGGTTCCCATTCAGCTACTGCTAAGAAAGAGGATAGAAATGTTTTATGCTGTTGAGGTCTTGAAATTCAGATTTAGAACTTGCATACAAGTCATTTCTTGTTCTATTTTCTACATGGCCACTTATGGTTAGTTCTTAGAAATGGAGAACACCTAGCTTGCTAATATCTGACAAGAGATGGGATGTTCTTTAAAAACAGGAAAGGAGTCTGTTTGGCAGTACCAAATGGATTCTTCTTCATGGACAGAGAATTGATAATCACATAGGAGCAGAATTGGACATAAATTCTTGGAAACAGTTATTAAACCAGATCAAATACTACCTCCAAATAAATAACATGAAAATATTACTCTCCATTTCCTTGTTCTGATTTATTGTCATTACCACCTACTTCATCATCTACAAAGCAGCCCATTTGTGTACATCTATTTCTTACCAGTAAACTGTGAGCTGCATGACAGCAGGGCCACACGGGGCAGGAGAGCACCTGTCTTCAGTGATCCCTAGTCTGCAAGGAAAGCTGCAGAAGAACAGCTCGGTATACAGCAGTGATGGGCATCTCACCAACAAAAAGGCAGCTGGAGAGGTTATCAAGAGAAACTTCCTTCAGTAAATCCTTAATTTGGGGGTTTGCATCAGTTTCCTATTACTGCTGTAACAACTTACCACAAACCTATTGGCTTACAACAACACAAATTTATTATCTAATAGCGCTAGAGGTGAGAAGTCCAAAATGAATCTTATGGAGCTAATATCAAGGTGTGAAAAGGGCTGTGTTCCTTGTTGATGCTCTATGGGAGAATCTATTGTCCTGCCTTTCCCAGCTCCTAGAGGCCACCCACATTCCTTGGTTCACAGCCCTGCTTCACATTGTCTTTTCCCTCTCTGCTTCCATCCTCACGTCACCTCCTACTCCCTTGATCTGCTGCCTTCCTCTTCTAGGGACCCATGTGATTATATTGGGCCCAACCAGATACTCAAACACAGTCATCGCATCTCAAGGTCCTTATTCACACCTGCAAAGACCCTTTTGCTAGGTAAGATAACATAGTTACAAGTTCTGGAAATTAGGATGTGGACATCATTGGGAGGGGCATTATCCTGTCTATAAGAACCTCCTTCTAGCCAATTCCCAATCGATGAAAAAGTATATTGTCCCCAGTGAATACTGCCAAGCTTTGTACAATGTGGAACATCCTTTTCTTGACCATTTATATAGTTCCCAGATTTCTTTTTAAAATTTCTGATAACCCATCAAATATCTTTAAATATTACACTCTTGGTAATTGTCAATTACTATATGGTAATGTAAAAGAATCCTATATATTTGAAAATGAATATACAGAACCTAGTCTATATGAAAATAAATGAAGGAGAATGTTGAAGAGAGTTTCTTAGTAGCAAAGTAAAACTTTTATGATTCTACTTTGTTCACACTTGTTCAATCAGATATAGGAGGAAGTATCACACAGAATATAAGAGGAATTATCATTTGCAATAAATACACAGCCAGCCTTCTGAAAGTATTATTTCTTGTAACTGAGCTTTAATAATATGGAAAGAGCTGAAAGCTGAGAGTTTGAATCCTGGGAAAGTACTTAGACTTCAGATGTTTAAGTTTCTAATGAAGAAAGCAAGTCATATATTTTTAAAACTTTTAAGCAGGAGTAGTCACACTATCATAAAAATAAATCATTCTGAAGAGGCAGCAATACACATCTATATGGTAGAAGAGAGTTTCAGCACCTAGATGTCACTGGGCTTTAAGAATTTTATGCCTATCCATTTCTCCCCATTTTTGGACACTTTGGCATGAAATGCACATAGCAGTTCATGGTTTTTAATGAGTTGGAGAATTACACTGAAACTCAGTTCTGTGATAATAACCTCCAAATTAATATTTTCCTTCAGATAAATTGCATTTGGAAAAAAATCTAATCTTATTGCCCATAAAGTGACATAATAAAACCAAAATGCCAACTATAGCATGCAAAATTCTCCCAGCAAATGTTACAGAGACAGTCCACTTTCCGAGTGTTTGCTCTTTGTGTTTAGCTATTAAAATAAGGATTTAATTTAAAATGCATGAATAAGCTTCTTACTTGATTGCAGACAAGCAAAGGAAGTAAATATTTTTTTTCCTTTCTCTCTTTTAGAAAGCTAATGTGTTCTATTCTTTTCTTTCCTCCATGCAATCACAGTAGTAAGTGAGGTGGGAATGTGGAGGGGTAGAAGTGGGGGCATCGAGGAGGTAGGGGCAGCGGAGGGGGAGGGTATAGAGCACAACTGTTCAGGTAACTGCTCTGCTGTCCTGATAATCTCCATGGTTTCTCTGGCGTTTCTGCTACTGTGTAGTCACTTAGCCTGGGATTTATAACTCTGTCATTCAGAAATAAGTGTTTGAGAGGAGCCATTAAACAACCATCAAAGCATTAAACAGCTACACATGTGGGAACCTACCACAAGTACCACCATGAGTTGGCTGTAGAAAATCCCCAAGCCTTGCAGCAGCAGGTGTGCTGCTACTTAGAGAAGGAGTCTGGGGAGCTGATAGTTGACAACAATGTCCAAAGGACTGGAGGCAAAAGAGCAGGCAGCTTGAGTGTGTGAGACAGATGCTACTTTCACCATCTCCCACGTGTAATATTTTCAACACATTAACGGAGCATTAGAGTTCATGCCATGCTTAGTGACAGGAATAGAACCATGAAATTGGTAATGTCTTGCCAGTTTTAAAATGTAGATGAATAACGTTTTGTCAGAGCAATGAAGTCTTTCTTATCCTATAAAAAATCCATGTATAACTAATGAGACTCCTGGGCCATCATACCTGCTCTCGTCAATGTCTTACACGGGTTTGGCTGTTCAACTACCTGTGGCACTTGGACTACAGAGATAGGTATTTTCAGAATTGATTAACACTGTAATACATTCATAGACAAATGCCATGTCTGAGTTGCCTCTTGAAGGTAATGGGCAAGTGTGATATATCGTTTTTAAGCTATTCCTGGTGCTCCTACATCAATGATCAGATTTCCTTGACTCTTCTTCATACAGAAAACATGAAAATTAGCTCATGTCACACATTGTGGAGGGAGAGCCTTGGGATTGCAAGGTGTCAGGGAACTGCCATTTTGACTGATTGTACTCCTGGCGAATTATTATCATAATAGATTGCTTTTTATTATATCACTACATTTGGCTGTGATGATATTTAACTACAGAAGATTAAAGATATGTCATGATGCCAAAGAACTTATGAATGGGCTAGTGCATTTTTTTTTCCATACTTAAAATTAGCAAGCCAGAAGAGTAATAAACAATTCTGGGAAAGCTCAGAGTCTCTTTGTTAAAGAATGTACCATTTTTGTCTTTTAGCATTTCCTTCAATTGTTAAGCCAATAAATGCTTATTGTTATTTTCTATATGGTAGTGCTAGGCTAGGCACCATGCAGGACAGTTGACCATAAATTATGACTGTGTCCTCAAAGATCTTATAGTCAAGTTTATCATACCTAAGGCAACAGGAAAGAATACAAAATAATACATACAATTTCTAATTTGCATGCTGTAGAAAATAAATGACGTTTGCAGGAAATAGAAGCAAATCAGTTATGGATAGAGTTATATAGATCAATTTCATAGTCAACAGGTGGATGGATAGAATTTTCTTAAGAAGGAGAAAAGAGAAAGGAAGGCATCTTAGATGGGGAGGTGAATGCATACAGAAAGAGAAGTAGTGGTTAAGCAGGGAACAGATGAGAGGCATTTATGGTGTTTTAGGCATTGTGCCACCTGATTTACATGTCTTTTCTTATTTAATCCTCTCAGCAATCCTGTAAAATAGAATTATCGTCCCCTGTTTACAGATGAGGAAACAAAACCTTAGGGAGGTTACGTAAAGTTACACAGCTTGGAAGTATAATAACTTGGGATCAAACCCAGCCTATGAAGTGACATGAGAGTGTGTTTGTCACAGCACAAACGGTGTGTACACACAGGCTCAGGCTGGAGTGGTGGCTGTGAGAACTCAGAAGTAAACCCAAATTGCAGATGCTGTTCTCAGGAAACATGGTCAGGACTGTCTGGGTATGGGGAGAGTCAAGGGCATTATCAAAGAAGACCCTCTCTCAGGGTTTGACCCTGGAAGTTGGATACTGACTTTAAGACCCACTCAGAAAGAGAGTAGAGACTCTGTGCTCTTAGATCCAACACTCTCTGGAATTATCAAAGAATTTCAAGAGTAGAATTCTCTGCCACCCAGAGAGTAAAATTCAGTTATCACCTTTGGGAGGGAAAAACAGGGCTAAGATTGTTGGTCCCTAAGCTGCTTACCTAATTCTTCTATCAAAATAACTAGGTCAAGCAGGAGGATGCTTGGGTGGGGTTGAGGAAAAAGGCCTTACCTGAGCCCACAGGGATTTAAAAAGAAAGGGAAAGGAGGTTAGGAAAGACTGTGCTGGAGTCCAGGGAGCAAGGGCTTTGTCTGGATACCCTAAATTCAGTGAGAAATTGGAGCAATTAGCTGAATTGGAGCAATTTAATCCCCAAATGTCACTTTTGTCTTGATTTTCAATCAGTGTATTTGTTTAACAAATATCTACTGAGTACATACTGTGTTCAGTGGCTCAGGAAATACAAATATAAGTCAGACACAGATCTTCCCCTCAAAGAGTTTACTGGGAATTATGAGACCCCATCCCCATAATTAACCCTACAACCAGGGCAGACATGATTCATAGTCCAAGTTAGGAGGCAGATCAAGTGTTTCAGAGTTCAGAAGAGAAAGACTGACTTCTGGAAGAAAGAGCAAGGATAGGTGAAAGGCTAAGAACACAAAATATTTTGGAGGTGGTATTTGAAATGTGTGTGATAGGCTTTGGATAATTAGAGATGGCAGAAGAAAAGAACCCAATTTGAGATGAAAGGAATAGCATGAATTAAAAGATTAAAAGGTAAAAGAATGTGAAATATCAATAGGGAACAAACCTGAGTACTTGGGTTTGCCTAGAGAGCAAAGGGTTCTTGTCTATGTCAGAAAAGATCAGGATAATTCACTTTTGCACTATGTTCTGCACATGCATTGTTTCATTTGAAGCAGCTGATGCTGGCACCACCACTGCAGTGGCACCCATATGTTTTCAAGGTTATCTCACCCTGACGCAATTGTCACTCAATGCCTCTGCCAATCGGGTGGGGTAAGACCCCTCCGTCTTTGTAAATTCAGCCAGCGGAGGTCTGGAAAAATGCAGGGACTCCATCAGCTAAAAATTCACCGACCACATATATCCACGGCCGGTGGACACACAAGCCCTGTCAATAGTCAATGTTGGTAAAGATATGAGACTCCCTTTCCCACCTCCCCTTCAGTCTTCCATGTCCCTTCATGAATTTCATCCTTTCTTACCTATGGGCACAATTTGGCTTTGCTGGATGAGTGAGGGAAAAAAAATTCTATTCGCTTTGAGCTGTGATGGTAAACTTCTGAAAGTGATGGAATCGATGTCTCAACACCTCATTCAGAAGTCCTAAAAGGAAACTGTTTTCTCACTGTTGAGCTACAGAAAGAAAAATTTGACACTGAAATGCTGCAGTTTCTTAGCGAATCAGGCAGCACGAGGGATACGAGCCACACTGGAAGGAGTTTTGTCTTTTCTAAATCAGTGTTTGGCTCAAAGGGAGGAACAGGAATTTATCGTAGTAAATTAATTGCCTCCCAGCATTTAATTCCTTATAAATATATTTACTTTTGGTTTAATAAGCAAGCTATTCTTTTGTATTCAAATGTATAGCTGAAATATTCAATGTAAGAATTAATGAATAATTTAAGAATACAGTATTATTAATAAAGGTATTAATGAAGGAAGTCAACAGCTAATATAGGGCTCTGAGTTAGTCAAAGATGATATAAAGAGCTTCCCCAAGATAACTGTTTGTCAGTATCAAGCATACTGTACATTAAACATAGAAAAGTTTCTAATATAATCTTTAGTCTCGTTTATTGCATCTGCCTCTAACGGATCAGCTCCCTTTTCGTTTCTTCTTTAATTTCACTGTGGTAACATGCTTGAGTGAACTCAGACATGGTACATTTAACCAATTTGGCACTATGCCTTAGGCTTATTAAACAAACAAAGATTTGATGAGCTGTCTCTAAACTCTAGCCCCATAGGTAATTCCTGCAGCTGTAAATACTGTCCCTAAGGTGATTTTTCTCTGTGCTACTGTTGGCACTCAGGACACTACATAAAAGTGGAATCTGCACACTTTAGGACCAACATTTATTTCTCAGATTTCTCTCTCCTTTTTAAACTGAATGTTGTCTTCTCTTTGTCTTATGACTTACATAACCCTAACACTTCATAGAATTATAGGCTGTTTACTTTCTGAGTATTGCTTGCACTTCCTTAGAGCCCATCATGGTTGGGGATTAAATATTTTGCAAAGTTAGGAAATAAATGAATAAATTACTGTATAGATTTTCCCAATGAACTGGTAAAATCCTCCTCATTGATTAATTAGCTATTTTTTTCCCCTGGAGTTTCTGCCCAGAGTATCAATAAGTGTATTTATTTATAATAAATGTATAAGATAAATAAATTTATATTTATAATAGATGTATAATATATTAAATAAAAATATCTATTTATGAGCTCCCAGATTGAGAATTTAATTGTATGTCCAATGTGGAATTTTTTTAATGTTAAAAAGATGCAAAAAGATTATTTTCTTCCTAAGTCCAACCTAGCAAAGGGTGTCTAATTTTTATTATATATATGTTAAATTAAAAGAGAAAATTGTCTTTTGATATATTTTTCTATAAACCACAATATTGTATGCTAACAAATTAAAAATATTTCAAGGCAAGTGTCTTTAGAGGTTGCACGTAGACCAAAAACAATAGAAAGTATTTTCCACAAGGAATTAAAGACATGTGAACTTAAGTTTACTTATCCTTTGGGTAAGAGATTTGTCTTATTCTCTATTAGCTTGGAACCTACCACATGTAGATGGATCATAAAATTTGATCATTACTGTGAACATTTTTTATAACCCAAACTTATAACCCATGAACACCACCTCATCTCTCAGCTAACAGCCCTTTTCCTTTTTTGGAGTATTACCAAGGTGATCCATACAACAAAGCAAATACAATGACAAAGATGAGAGTTACAATAGGAATATGTCACGGGGATCCAGATTTTAAGCAATTTCCATGATCAGTGATTTGGAATAAGTCTACATAAACCTTGACTCAAGACAAAAACTTGTCAGAAGGATATTTTTTTCCTAGAGAAATTAGGATAAATTAAAGGATAATTCCAGTCACCTTTACTTATATATAATTTTTGAAGAATAAAAAAACCTTGAAATATACTTTTATATAGCTTTCGTAGTGGCTCACTGATATTGCAGAAGAATTATGAAGGCAAAAACAATGTCCCAAAAGCTTAAATGCTCTTAGTTGTGGATAGATGTCAATGAATTCTATAGACACCTATTTGCTTAATAATTCCTTGTTTTCTGATATCCTTGATGATTTCAATTGGCCAAACATGCAGATTTAAACAAAATTTAAAAATCTCATTTTTCATGGAACTCCTTTGATCTTTGCAATAACCTGAAGAATTGATGGGAGTCCGTTTTCCTAAGGAGGGAATTGACACACAGAAAGATGAAATGATTTACTCAAGATCACAGCAGCCATTTTAAAGTGGCTCTGCATCACATTTGGGAAATGGATCCCGTCCATATGAATAAATCCTTTGAAATGCGGCACTCTCTGGGGTACTAATTGCATAATGAGCAAATGCTGTGAGACGATAAAAGTCATCTCTTAAGAGCTTTGTGATCAGATTTGTACATTTGTACTCCAGGCTTCTCTGACACCACTTTGTTTACTGATTCCTGAAACTACCTCTTTGGTGTTTTTCTTCCTGCTTCTCTGAATTCACTCTCTCTCTACCTCCGTAGACATGGCTTTTCCCGTCATATTCCTCTTTAATGTGGTTATTAGATACAAAGTGCTGAAGATTCTGCATTGTGATAGAGATAGAACCAAGCCCATTGCTTCAAGGTTTGCATTCTCCCAGTTTCTCTCTTCCCACAGCTGCCTGGGACAGGACCATGCCCCACCATCTTTAGATGCGAAGTTTTTCAGTTGAGTCACATTCACTTAAAGAACCCACAGCAAGTGATGCTAGACTGTGTGGTGCTGTTTTACGTGCAGAAAATGCCAGAGTGCATAAGGAGGGTAAAACCTTTATGTTTTGTTTATCTCATTTTGGCCCCGCTGAGCTGGTTTTCAGTGCTGTGCTGTCTCTCCCTTACATTCCATCTCAATTTGCTGAGGAACTGTGAGCTCAAGTAACTTATCCAAAGTCACACATGAGTGGCTTACCAGAATTCATACCCCAGAACTGTCATGGTTCCTAAATCCTTTATTATGAGCATTATACCATACCATCTCCAGGTCTCAGTATTAACATCATGTAAATTTATTCTCCAGCATGATTCATTAAAATGAAAATGGGCCATTTTCTCTGATTCTCCAAGCACTTCAGAAGAAGCATTACATCCTGAATACAGATTTCATTTCTGAGAAGGAGACAAGAAAAGAAGTTAAACCTTTTCTTGTATAGGAGGCTGGTTCGACTTAAAAGGGCTTTTATAACAGTTTTCAGTTTAAAATATTTAAAGGAAAACCAAGCAGTATTAAGGTTAAGAATAGCTATAATTGCATTTTTCACCAATAGGGAAAGCAAGGAAACTAAAAAGTGCCTTAATTCAGTGGCAGAAACCTAATGAATCCACTCCAGATTAAAAAGTTAATGTAAAACTAGATACAAAAAAGAAAAAAACAATCAACCTGTGGTAGACACCCACTCACACATTTTAAAATACTTTCTGTCATCATCAAATACCTAAGCATCAGTTCCCTTTTTTGGTGATATCTCATTTTTTATTTAAATTATGAATTAAAATAATAATAGAGCAACCACTTGTATATAGCTCCCAGTACAAAACAATGTAACAAGAAATAAAAATTCATGTTTAAAATTATAGTCAAGAGACAGAAAAGTGAAAATTAAAGTGGAAAAATTATAAATGTAATTTTGTCTTTTTCTTCTCTTTCAATAAGAGCCCTCCTGCTTTGGATCCATTTTTTTTTAATATAAAGAATATTCACTTTCCTTTCACATGGTTGCTTAGATTAACAATTGTCCTCAGCAGAAATCACTTACTAAGCACCCATGTGTCCAAAGTATCAGAACTGGCACTATTTGTATAATAATTATTATCTCTTTTCTCAAGGAAGTTGTAATTTGGTTGTGGAACAAAGCATACATATACTGAGACAAGTATAAATATATGATGTAAGTATATGTATATAATATAAAGAAGAAAATGTCAAATAAGTGAAACACATAGTAAATATTATAGGTATTTAGCTGAGAAAATCATATTAGAGCGAAAAATGGACCTTCCAGACCAGAGCAGCGGAATGAGAGGAGTGAGAGGCAATAGGAAGAGGACTTGAGGAACTTCAGGATTCCTTATGGATCCATTTGCAAATCCCATCTCTGCCACTTTTAGCTGTGTGATGTTGAACAGGACTCATTCTGCATGTGTAAGCAGGGATGACTCTACCTACCCCACTGGCTATTTCGAATATTAAATTAGGAAATGTCCCTAACTAACTACTCCAAGGTTTCTCTCATGGTAGGTGCAATTCGGTGGTAACAATCTTTGTAGTGATGATGGTAGTATGTGCGTTTTTGAAATTCCTAGCACCAGCACCTGTCATAGAAAAGACCCCAAATGAATCCTCATTCCCTTTTTCTAAGCCCTCTTTTACCTACAACACCATCTAACTCTCTAATTGCTTGAGTTGAACCTTAAGTCAAAATAGATCTTAGAAGTTTAAAAATGGTGACAGACATTTCATATGTGAATAAAGAATAAACAAAATCTGGAATTTGAGAATACAATTAGGACATTCAAGATGCCATGAATATACTGGATTGGGGAGGGGGTAGGTGTTAATTGTATAGTATTACCACATGCATTTTGAAAGCTGATGAGCTTTCTAAATACTACATATGGTAACCACTATGCAGAGGGTTTTTTCTCCTACTTGACTTTGAAATAACTTTTCTCCATATGCATGCCAAATTAATATAGCAGAGGGAGAAGTTCAATTCAGTTCACTTCATCAAGTATTTATAATTGCAGAATGCCAGAAAAGGACATTTTTCTTGATCAACATCTGCATTCCTCTTCCAGAACTAAATCCCAATAGTGTTGATGTCCATATTGCTGTTTTTTACATAAACAGAAAGTCTTAGAGGTTTGGCCTCTATCCTCTCCTGAAACTATATATGACAAAGAGAATTGTGTCTTCCTTTACACCTCTCAGTTGAAGTTTTGAAACTTCTTTTTTTCCCTGAGGGGCTGTAAATGTTAATTTTTATTATTCACATGAAAAATATAGGTATTCAGTACATAATATAACTGACCAAAATATTATGTGTCCCTAAATAAAATGTTTCAGGGGCAAGAGCTTCAGCATCGTTGCAGAAGAACACAGAGAAGATAGTTAAAAGACCGTGCTAAGAAAAATAACATCAACTCTCTAAAAATCTTGTTAACATAGACACATCCTAAAATGCAGGAAACTTAACTGACAAAATGTTCTATTTAGCATTTTGACATCGTTTACTGTCTTCTATTTTTCTTTAATTAAAAACATATTTTATGCTTGAAAATAAACCATGTTACCCAATTGGATGAAAATTGGTTTTTAGGGATATCAATTTGGAGAAATTACCAAAATAAATATCAACAGGAGTAAAGATGATCCAAATCTGACTCTTCAGGAAGGTCATTCCTCTATAGAATCCCAGTAAATAAATAGGCAAAGCAGTTTTAATAAAAGCTCATTCCAGAGTAAATATAATTAGCAAACGTAAATATAGGAGGATGTTTGTCTTCAGACATAGTTCAAGGAACACAGATGCAATAGCCTTATGATAGGAGTGATTAAAAAGCTAAAAAAAAAAAGTGATGAAATGTTAGGAAAGTTGCAATGTTATTTCTTTATTCATTTGTTTTTGGTAGCATTGAAAATGGGATGGTCATTTTAGAAAATCATAGATGAAAAATGACAAATAGGTTATATTTAGCATGCTAACTCCAACCTTCTGTTTAACTATAGTGCTGTTTGGAGCACTATGCTGGTAAGAATTCTAAAGCCACATGTGGTCTAAGCAGGAAGGAGCACTAGACTTGAAGTGTCTGCCATGGGTAAGGGAACAATAAGAAGAAGTAAGAATAAAAGATTTTCAAATTCTTCTATTAATAAAATTCCAAGTTCCAATAAAAGAAAAAACGGCAATATATTTATAAAGACGTTCATCATAGAATTAACTGTAGTGGCAAAAAAAAAAGTCAACTTCAAAAACAAGTAGGATAGGTTGATAATTATGGTAACTCTTCATTGATTTTTATGCATTAAAACATATAACTTTAGAGATCATGTGGAAATTTTAATATTTCTTCCATTATATTTTTCCATGTAACATGCACATAGTAGGCAAACAGAAAATAATAACTAAATTGATCAGAAGGTACTAAGACTTTTCTGCCACTGAGATCAGTTTTGCATCACTCTCCTCCTCCTGGCATTTTTTTTTTTTTTTTTTTTTTTTGTGGGGCATGGGTTTAGCTATGACTCCCTGATTCTGTGGAAAGAAAAGCCTGATATTTCATCACAGTTAATTCAGCAGAGATTAAATTTCAGGTATATGAATTTAATAAATTGGCGTGTCATCAGGCTGATTGTTTTATCTTTCTTAAATTAGAATTAATATGGCTAGAAAGAAATTACTTCCATTTTGTGCCTCTTTATAGGGAAATTTGCTAATGATACCCAACCTCAAACTGCTTAAGAATGAAACATATTTTCATGCCCTGTATTTCCAGGTTTAATATTAAAGTAGACAAGTTTCTTTGAAAAGAAATTTTTCAGAGAAAGCTTCAAGACTAAATTACAAAGCATACTGCATTTTCTGCAGATTTGTGATAAACCAATAAGCTATGCACCAAGCTGCTACTAGAAAAAGAGAGTATTTCTTTACTTTTCCAGTTATTTATTTATGTTTTATATAGGGTCTAGTATTACATCTGAAAATACCTGTCACAAGATGTTCTTTCTTTCATTCTTCACTGTTTTTCTTAACAAAAAATTTCTGTTCTGGTGACATTCTTATAACATTTTTCTAAATACTATTGCAATGAATGCTAATTTAAAAAAATACTTTATTCAGCAAGCATAAATAAAATTACAAAAAGTAGTTATCTTTGAAGATTTACTTTTAAATATTACACCTATTTGCTCAAATATTTTGCAAAGCATTATTTGTAATGAGAAGCAGAAGATGAGAATTTGGAAATCAAGTAAGCTTTTGGATATATGAAACAGTAGCCTAAATGAGTACATGTTTCGGGTTTGGCAACTAGATTGCTTTATATAGTTTAAGTGTTTATTTTAGTCAAACAAGAAAATCATGACACATCAGAGCTGGTCATTTAAATTGATATGTATAAAACTTATGCAGTTACAGTGTATGTGGAAATATTAAATTGCCTATGTTCTCTACTTCAATACAAGGCTCACAAAGGCATCCAAGAAATGTAGGCTGCATAAGCTCCTGAACTGTAATAAGCCTATATGGTAGTAAATTATTTTGTCATATTGTGGTCTAATTGATGTGTGTTAATATGTCCTAATTTACATTTATAGTAATTTACTTTCTAGAGTATGCAATTATTGTTTAGCCATTTATAAAATTGTATTTGTTCCCCCAGCCTCAATTCCATTACTATACTTTTGTGTAGGTAGAGGCCAGTTCTAAAAACAATGTTAAACTCCTTTGGATTAGGGGAAGTATTAGTCTTTACACTTACCATGGTAACCAAGCTTACATATTTATTTATCTTCCTAGGTAGTATTTATGCAAGGTGATATATACGTACCAAGCAACATTCATGCTCTAGGTCATTTAAAAGATAATAAAGAAGTATGAAATATTTAAGATCTTTAAAAAGTTAATAAGCAATTGAAGGTTTCATTTTTAGAAAGCAGATCAAAGTTTGGATGAAGAAATGACTGAGGTATATAAAATTTGGGGAATAAGGGAAATCGTTTGAATCTTTAACCTTTATTTGTACATATATTAGAGTCCAATGCCATAAAATCAATACACAATAATACAGTAATTCACAAGATAAAGTTTATTTCTCTCTTACGTGACAGTACAAGCCTACAGGACACATGAACATCTTTGCTGCCCGTGATCACTCAGAGATCCAGGTTTTTCTGTTACTGGGCAAGTCAGTTAAATCCTCTGAGAAGTAGAGATTGAGGCAATGTAGGAGTCCAAAAAGGAGTATCTGGTGAGTGAAAGATAAAATAGGGAGAAAGCAGAATTGGGCTAGAAAAGCCCTCAAAACTATAATACAGATCTGATACCTATGAAAGGAAAGAGGAAGGGAAACAGGACTGAACAGATAAACCTGAGACCAAGGTGTAAATCGGCAGATTCCATCAACCCAATGTGTACCTCCAGAGCAAATATTGCCCATTAGGGGGAGTCTCATATTGGGCAGAAATGGGCAGACCCTAATATCCCCACCAGGATCAATCATTGGCTGTGTCTGCTCAAAAAGAATGTGGCCTGGGCTTGAAAGCTGGGGTGAATCCTGATGGCCCTAACAGCTAGAGGTCTCAGCTAACTGTGTATCTTGCAACTAAATGGTAAGCTCTTTTCTTAATGTGAGGTTTGAGATGGATACCTCCAAGGCTGTCGTATTACGAAATAAAGGGAAGATGGATTTAGGAGACACTAGCTGTTGGCAGAGTATACCTTTATGTACTATTAGTAGAAGTAGACTACAAAGAAGTATTGATGCAATCCTTGCTTGAATCCTGCTATACCTGTCAGGAAAAAGACTGTGTCACAGCAATGAGTGTCATGTCTTTTAAATTTGAGGAACATTTATGTAATTTTTTTTTTTCAGACCAGAACTGATATAGTTGATTATGGGGTCTAATTTCTTGTCGAATTTGTGATTTTGGTTTTTATTTATAAACTGAAACTACATGGAATATAGTTTTTCATTTGTGTGGAGTTAGATTTAGCTGAATGAGAAAGTTCTAATGAGGGCCCTTTGCTGAAATCCCCACATATAATCTGTAATGTAGAGTATCGGCAGGGTTAATTTGTGAATTTTCCTGATTCACATCAAAAGCACCTCTGCAATGTATCTCTAGCACCCATAGTAAAAATTCTTCCTCTCTATTGCTATCCAAATCCAACAACTGGAATTAATTCTGAGAAAAAAAGAACACAAGAAACTGTGTTCAAATGAATATAAATATTTGTGTCTAGATTCAAGAAATCAATTCATTGAAGAAATGGCTCCCAATTCAGAAAGGTAAAGAATAATAACTTCTACCATTTATTGAAGGACTACCATTTATTGACATATGTCAAGATCTTTCCATATGTTGCACGTAATCTTGGAACATCCCTGCAATTGGTACTATTATCCCCATTGTACATATGATGAAACTACGGCTCAAAGAGTTTCAGCGATGACTCAAAGGCATATAACTAGTACAGACTTAACCTGGTGTTAAACTCAGATCTCCATCATCCAGAACACATCAATTTTCAATTACGCCATTGTCTTTCCAAAACAGAATGATCCTTTGAAATAATCATTCTTTCCTCTTCTTCAGTGTTTCAATTTAGTCATATTTGGAAATTATTGCTTTTCCTAAAGGATTTTAGTTTACTTCAAATGAATGTGAGCTGTTTAAAGCAGAATGTCTCCTTCTTGCTCCTGTTTATTTTCTAGAGATCACACACATGTGGAGGCCAGATTTAGGTTCTGAAAAATATTTAAATAATGTTTTAAAATATATGTTTCATTAAATCTTTCTTAGAAGAAATAACAAAGTTATGTTCATATATATAAACATATATATACATGAATATATATAAATACATATATACACTTGTGCATATATATGTACATATGCATAAATGTAGCCAAACTTGAAATCATAAATCTAAATATCCATGACACCTCCTGTATCCTCTCAGACATTATTATATAATTGACGTTCCTCATTACTGGCCTAATTATAGTCTGATCTAATGATCAAGAAGTAGAAGAAAGACATCCCTGGAAGGTTAATAAGCTATCCAGAAAATTAGATTAGCATGATCAAATCTTAATGATTATTGTTTCTCATTATAATAGATCACCTGAAAAGTTTGAGGAGGAAAAAATAAATTGATATTATTGGGCAATTATACTTGTAGCTTTCCACAGTAGATTTTACAGATGATCACCAGTTATGAATTCTTTTCATATCTAAAACCAGAGAATTTTTATACATTATACTACCGTTATTATAGTAATCAAAGCCCGTTTTTTTTTTATCATCATCATAATGGAGTACTTGAGGCATTTTCTCCTTTGCTAATTGACAGTTGGTCAGTTAAGAGGTGCTTTTCACAAAATCTTCTATAACCTTAAGGGTTTGAATTAGCTTTTAATAAATGCCTGAGAAGCTCCTCTAGATTCTTAAGTGCATTTACTAAAGCTCCCAACTGCTATTTTCCACCTTCTGGTCAGGAAATGCCTTTGATCTGCCATCTAGCTGCCTTTCTTGCATGTGTCTATCTGTCTCAACCATTGTAACCCTACTCATCAGCACAATGACACATTACCATTTAGATATCATTTTCTGATGCCCAATTTCTCTGAAAAAGAAAACGAAATGCAAAGAGTAGGAAAAGGGTCAAACTGAAGCTCAGATTGCCCTGTTTGGGGAATTGTAGGCAGTGGTATGTGGTCAGAAGACCTAACTGTGAGCTTGATCCTCACTCCACCTCCATTCCACACCTAGGCACTTCCCGTACAGATCTTCTGGCTCACTGGCTGCTGCCTCCTCACCCATCCCACTTCTCCATCTATGGTGGGACCTCCCCAGAGCCCGAGCTCCACAATATCAACATCCAGTAATGCAAAATTGCCTCCTTTAATTTCACTCTCCCCATCACTTCCTGATGCC
Source organism: Cheirogaleus major (assembly GCA_963574435.1). Taxonomy (NCBI): domain Eukaryota; kingdom Metazoa; phylum Chordata; class Mammalia; order Primates; family Cheirogaleidae; genus Cheirogaleus; species Cheirogaleus major. Next base: position 6,557 of record CAUYPO010117652.1, on the reverse strand, counting down.
GTAGTGGTAGTGGGTGGCTGGGAAGGGAGTGAATTGGACTAAATGAATAAATGAACTTGCCGATTTTTGAAAGAGACAGTGCAGTGCACAGTTTTAAGGTGCTCAAACAGATTTAAAACTGTTTCCTAACAATACTTTCATCTCCAGGGGACTTTAACTAACTGCATTCTCCCTATTACTACCAGTATGTCGGTGGAAGGAATTAATAAGCTAGAAAGAGTGGTCAACATCATTGAATTAAAAATTCAATATCTAGTTTTATCTTGATTCCTTAATGGCATTATATTTTTAAGTAAGTAAACATTTGAAGAAGTTATTTTTGTGGTACACACTCCCAAATATCAGGAATATAATGGATTAATCTAAAACCTCTGCTGATAATAGAAAGAAAGAGAATTGGGGAGAAATAGGCAAAGGGAGGGATAGTGATGCATACTGGTTTCTCAAATATAACAAAGCAGTATATATTTGAGTAAAGAAAGTTTGTAATTATAAAAATATGCCTATAAATATTTTTTGAAAAAGTGACTTTTTGTCTCAGACAAAATTTAGTGATTTTATTTCTTTTTTAATCAAAAAATGTTCCCTAAGTACCCACCTACTCTGTGCCAAGTAATGTGTGGGTGCTAAGGCACAGCAAAATAAAACAGTTCTTATCCACAGACAAACCAGAGAGGTAGCTCCTTACAGTTTTCCTTCCTTCCTTCTTTTCTTCCTTCCTCATGTACAGAACACAGAGTCAAAAGTATAAAGAATAAAATGCCATCCTTAGTATCTCCCACGCTACTTGAATTAATCTGGAAAAGTTAGCAGTTGAAAATCTCCTTTTTGCCAGCTGAGGTTAGCTTCCTCAGTGTGTGTTCTAATATTTAAAATAAATATTTTGCAATTAGGGTGAAATATGTTAGTGACAGCTGCAGAGGCTGAAGTCTTCTATTTATTCAGATAGCCATTTATCTCCGAAATATCAAGGTAATGGCAGAGCCCCAGCTTATCAGTGCTTCTAGATGTGAACACATAATTAAATCTCTATATGCCTTCGTTTTGCTTTAATCTCACTCCTTAAACTGCTGGTAATGAGAGGCCTGTTGATGTCAGTTGAAAAGGTAATTCTTCTGTAGGAAGTTTTTAGCCACCAAAAGTGAAATCAATCCTGTTATAAATAATGTGCTGTTCAAGGGTCCCATGTGGTCTTCATTTAAACTCAGATAACTAAGTTTATACATGGAAGAATTAGGCCTCCATGAAAAGGAAGAATTTTTGCAAGGATGTACAATGGTATATATAAATGTAATGGTACTGTACCCTAGGCACAATAATGAATCTCAGTGGATCAGATAGGCATGCTAACTCAAATGATAAATATAATTGCAAGTATAGAAACCAGAGCCTTGGACGGAGGAGCAAAAGATATTCCTTATAGCCACATGCATTCTTCTGTGCCTAGTTCTTTTCTTGTAATCTCTTGAGCTTTAAGCCACAACAATATTGATATTCATTATCAAGATATTTATAGAATAAATTAGAAGTTAGCTCTGTTCAAGCCCTTGTGATAGAGTAAAAATATGTCTTTATTAAGAATTTCTGTTGTGCTTATTAATCAAGTGACAATTTATACAAAAGTGACAAACATAGACATACTACATATATATAATCATAGTAAGATAGTCTCTCCCTCTTATTAAAATGGCAGTCATGCCATCTCTTTTTGTATACAGTTTGAATGACTCTAAAGTCCTGAAATGAGAAGATTGATTTATGAATGCTATCATATACTGTATTTGAGTTATACACTTGCTACAGCAGCTCTCTCCAATAGAATGTTCTATGTTGATAGACACATTCACAATAACAACTAGCCACATGTTGCTATTGACCAGCTGAAATGTAACTAGTACAATTGAGAAACTGGACTTTTCATTTTATTTGATTTAATTGGCATAAATACAAACAGGCTACTGGTAGCCACTGGCTATCATATTGGACAACACAGATCTAGAGCATTTGATTGCAAGTTTTTAAAAGACTTGCTTTGCTTTTTACACTAGCAATTTAAAATACTGCTTTTAGTCAAATATTAGCCAAAAGATATATAAAATAAATATAATTTAATCATTGTTCAATAATTATTTATATAATTTTTTTAAAGATCACTCACCAAAGTATATTTTCTATGTTGCAATAAGATTTCTCCTAGAAATCGAGAGACAAACTCAGTACACATTCATCCTTGTCACCACCACTTTTTCCTCAACATACCAGGGTTTGGAATTTGTGGTTTAAAATGTTAAAACTAAATATATTCATTGCTAAGGTGAGTAACACCTTCTCAGAACCAGTAGGAGCAACTTAAAGCATGTTGATATTCAGGTTTGGATATACCACACCAAGTGACATACTCATTTCTCCCCTGGCTTAATAGAAGAAAGATTTGATGACTGAAAATAAAGACATGAGATTACCGTAGGCATCTACTTTTTTAGCCAGCTAACTATTTGACTTATTTGATAAGTGATCTCAGACGACCTTCTCAGGCACTAAACCATCAGAGAGTTATGTTGCTGAGTGATAAGAAACCTTCAGAGATACCTAAATCTTCTTTCACCACCGGGAGTTTCATCTGTTTTGGAATAAAGAACATTTTTATGTATGATGTTTCTATCTAGATAGCTGTAGAAATATTCAAAAAAGATTCACAGACTTAAATCAAATTCATACTGACAAGGACCTTACAACTATACAATATTTATCAAGAATATGTTAGACAACACCTTATTTTTATTTTGTTTCCCAAAAGTGGAAGGAGTGGTTAATGTATTATACATTGAGAAGACCATTAATCTTTTGATTAGCATTTGTTTTCCTGTATTTTCCTTAGAGACAAACCAACACATGAGGAATGTTCTTAATTTGATCTCTGGAGGGATCATAGATATGGATATTTTATCATTTAATGGATACACTAAACAAACTAGTAGGTTTTTAAATATAGATTTCCATACACCAAGAATACAACTAGCTTATTAATTTTCCTGAAGTTCTGAGACTGAATTTTATTTATAGTCTGGTGTTGGTCTATTGATCATATATAGTCTTGAGTTTTTAAATAGGAGTTAAATCGAAGTAATTTGTTTAAATAAACAAGTTCAAATCCATCCCGGCTGCATTAAAACTGATGTGGAACCTGCTTTTAAAAACATATACTACACACGTGACAGTCTTGGCTGTTATATCCTTCCCACAGATTTCTCTCGCTATGCAGCAGCTTCACTAAGGAGACTCCATTGTTTATAGTATACTCACCTTGCCCTGGGACTCTGCCAGGTGTAGCTGATATAAAATAGACACTGTCCTTAAAACACATCTTCCCCATAGAGAAATTCCACACCTGAATATTAATATTTTTTCTGTTCCTTTGCACTAACCCATCTGTACACAAACAAATCACTTCCTCGGCCACTTGACCCTCTTAAGAATAAAGCAAAGGTACATGTTTTATTTAGAATCCTTTGTTAGGCAAAGGAATGTGGTTAACCACCTTTCCTTCTGAGCTGCTTGTCAGGCAATGTGGGAGCAGAGGAGGAATGAAATTTGTCATGAAAGACAGTCCATGCTTCTGACATGGAATTTAACAACCCAGGCAGAGTCCTGGGTTGTTCTGAGTACCTGTATTGTGTTGATCGAAGGTATTTCTATACAGAAGTGGTTTTCCTGAAAAAATGAATATGACACAGTAAAGATATGATTAGTCCTCATGTACTACTACATATATTAAGTCCTTTTTCTTCCCCTTTCTCTTCCATTTAAAAATGCTGTCAATACAAGTGCTTGTACATCTACATAATCCCATAAGAACTATGCTTCAGTTGCACAAAGAAAAAGCAATTGAATATAGAGACAAAATTAGTTGCTACATATCAGTATTTCACAAAGCTGTAAGTATTTCATTCCATTAACATTTTCTTTGAATCACACCACATATTTTTCAGGGAAAGAACCTTCTTATTCATTTTATCTAATCTAAAAATACGAATATGCATGAAAGAAATCTAAGCAGCATTGAGGAAAAATGAAAGCAACAGTACAGAATGTTGTGTGGGTATGAATTTGGGCAGGAAGCAGAATGTGTTTTGAGATAGTAAAAAAAAAATGTTCTTGCTTTTGGGGATATCCCTAATCAGCCACGATCTGATCTTTATGTGTCAAAGTGCTCTAAGTTATTAAAAGTGTGCATGTGAACATAGCTTTTAACATACCGATGATTAATAGAAAACATTTCCTATATGCTCTATGAAAGTAAAATGGGGTCTATTTAAGAGTACAAGAACTTAGTATATTCTTGCACATTTTTGCATAGTTATTATCAATATTAGCTCTGTTGAAAGAGTAAGGCTACATTTTCCTCAATGTCCTAACAATTTCCTTCTGCCTTCTCCTTGACTAAAGAGCAAAACTCCCCAAACCTTATTGACTTCTCTCCTCTCTTGTGTAAGGCTAGTAGACTATATATTTCTTGCTTCATACTATCATTTTCAAACCATCCTCGATGCAATCCAGCATTATCACTCAAAAAACTGCTTCTTATTTAAACCTCATGCTATTTTCTTGTACCACCCTTTCCCCATACTTCAGTTACAGGCTGCTGAACTCCACATCACTACCATTTCCTTCCGTGACTCAGCACCTGACTCATTCTCACGTTCTGTCGGCCCTGGCTCTCCATAGGTTCCACGTTGGTGGATTCAACCAACAGAAGATTGAAAATATATATTTAAAAGAAAGATTGTTGTGTCTGTACTAAACATGTACATACTTTTCTCTTGTCGCTATTCCCTAAACAATACAGTATAACAATTATTTACATGACATTTACATTGTAATATTATAGGTAAGCTAGAAATTATTTTAAAGTATACGGGAGGATGTGCATAGGTTACATGCAAATTATATGCCATTTTATATAAAGAACTTGAGCATCTGTGGATTTTGGGTTCAGTAGGGGGTGGGGTAGTCCTGAAGCCAATCCGCCACGGATACCAAGGGACGACTGTACTCTTTTCCAGGGTATCCAAGGTAGCTGAGAAAATGAGAGCTGGTGGTGAAATGGATACAATGACACAGATTGCATCCACATGTTCACTCATCCCCTAACATGTTCAGGTTATACTAGGTTTTGCAAAGACATATGGTAGTAATGAACATCCCCCCAAACTTAGTGGCTTAAAAGAACCAAGTTTCATTTCTCGTTCTCACTACTTGTTCACTGCAGGTGGCTGGGCAAGCTGGCTCTGGCCATTGCAGCCACCCAGAGACCTAGACAGCTAGAGCAGCTATCTTGAACACTGACTTCATACCTGTCCCCAGTCCATCACTAAATATTGTCAGTGCTCTCTGCAAATTACATGCCACTTCTGACACTTCTTCCTATCTCCCTGCCACGGCCTCCTCATTTGGCCTCCTCTCTTGCCCCTCTCAGGCAACCTTCACGTAGCAGGGAAAGAATACTCTTGAGGGGCTCCAACCTGCAATTAAATGCTCTGGCCTGAAGTGACCTGTGTCACTTCCACTCAACAACTCATTAGTCAGAATAATTAATGTGGCCCTGTCAAGCACAGGGCATCCAGGAAATGCAGTCTTGCCCTATGCCTGAACATTTAGTGCACAACTTTATGACTACCACTGGGTCTATCTGATCTTTCTTCTCAACAGTAGCCCTATAGTTCCTTAGACTAAACTTCAATTTCACATGTAGAAGTGTGGTTACACCCTGTTATTACATATAACTGCTATGATCTGAAGATCCCAAATTCTGAAATTCCCCTCGCTGATCACTACTTCTTATCATCTCTTAAGCCCTGTGCCAAGATGGATTTAAAAGAAAATGAGACGCATGAGGTGACCTTGAAGAATTCCTAGGACAATGGGGGGATCAGAAAAGTACCCCAAGCTCTAGATTGTGATGAATTACTAAGAAAGTGTGAGGGCAGAAAATAAGAGCCCAATACAAAGGTGGAGAAACAAGGAGGAAGGTGAGGACATCTGCTGAATGGTGTGCTGCTGCAGCTGCATCTTCAAGCTGGAGTCCGAATTAGCCATGGAGGCAGAAGGAGACATGCCCCCATAGACAATGACAACAGCATGTGTAAATCCCTGGCAAAGTTACAGGTATAGCTGTACCATAAGGAACAGGCCGTGGGGGTTAGAGACGAAGGTGGGGGGTAGGTTGGAGGCAAATCATGAAAGACTTTGAATAAAATAATAAGCTCTGTAGATTTTTATCCTTAAAGCCTTTGAATTAAACAGACTCATATCTTAATCAGATTTATATTTTTGTGATTTTTTAAAGTATTCAAATTTGTTTATCAACCAGTATTTCTTATTCATTAGAAATACTTCATTGACTTTTAAGGTGAGGCTACAATCTTAAATTATATGAACAACAGTATAGTTCTACAAAAATATAAGTTTCGTTTTATATTTTGTTATTAATTCTGTCAAAGTAACCCACAATGTTATAATAAGACAACTGCTTGAACCTTTTAAAATATTTGCTTCTT
>CAUYPO010117649.1:0-29564 GCA_963574435.1 Cheirogaleus major | reverse complement strand
CAGCTGGAGCCTGGCCCCCCCGACGACCCTCCAGGGACCCCACAGAACATTCCGCAAGGATCCGGGGTGCAGGGCCCATCCCCCAGCCCAGGCCCGTCTCTGGCTGGAAGCTGTGGTGGGGCCGGGCCCTCGGGCAGGTCTGGTCTGCCCAGGCACTGGCGGGGCAAACACGCACGTCCTCGGTGGGGGGACACGTGTCCCACAGCTGCCCACCGGAGCTGCAGCTCCCCCGGGGCCAGGCGGGGCCCCGAGTGTCCTCGGCTCTCGTGTGCTGGCTGTCTTCCAGCACATCTGGTGGCTGTCTGTGGCGAAGCTCTCGCTCTGTGCCAAGCCGGCGCTGGCGCCTCAACCGTGAACTGCTGACCACGAGACGCGAAAGCAGAACGCGGACCGCGGCGTAAACAGCACAACCCCAGCTAATTACAAGTGGAGCCAGTTTTTCTTTTTAAAGGACAACGTGGAAAGTGAGAAAGTGCTCACATGGTGACGGGAAGGGGATAAGAAGTCGCAGGACTGGCTGGGAGGGCCCCGCTGACCCAGTCTGGGAAAACTGGACCATCAGAGACAGTGACAGGTGCGGATCATACCTGTCGGATAGGTGAGGACCCTGTGCCCGCGCTGACGTGGAGACGCAGCCCCGTCCTGCGCCAGCGGCAGGCAGCGAATCCCTGGGAGGGAGGTGGGCGTTGGCAAATCCCCGCTTGACAAGCATCCTGACGGTATTGGTTGGGCAGGTGCATTGGTTGGCGCTGACACTAGTGAGTGACAGTTTGAGGAGTCGTAGGACGTACACGTGGGCGGGGACACCTTCTTCAGGCTCCAGCGATGGCACAGGGAAAACACATGGTCACATTCCAATGGAGAGTCCTTTCAGGTCCCTCCTTACGACGGTCTGAACGTTTGTTTCCCCCCAAATTCGTATATTGGAATCTTCACCCCAAGGTAATGGTGCTAGGAGGTGGGGCTTTGGGGGTGGTCAGACCGTGAGGGCAGAGCCCTCAGGAATGGGATGAGTGTCTGTAGGGAGGAGGCCCCGGAGAGACCCCTCACCCCCCACCAGGCGAGGACACTGCGCAAGGGCAGGGCTGTGCACAGGAAGCGGGAAGCAGGCCCCCTCCAGACACACACCTGTGTCCTGACCTAGGCCGTCCCCGCCTCCAGGGCCAAGAGCAGTAACTCGCTGCTGTTTATAAACTACCCAGCGTGGGTTGTTTTGTTATAGCAGCACAAAGGGGCGAAAACACTCCTTAATGAAGAATCGAAGTTAATATCACTGGTAAGTGAACAGATCGATGTCACTGCGTCTGTGTAATTCTCAGAGGAGGGCACAGCGTCTCCGTGACGTCCTGACTCCCCCAATCTGACCATAAAGAGCCTCACACAGACCCCAGCTGGGCACATTCTGTCGTAACTGGCCTGCACGCTTCAAAAAGGCTGTTTTCACAAAACACGCAGACTGATTAAAGAAAACTCGTGTCAAGAGTTCAGTGCCCGACCAGGGACTGTGTTTTGCTAAAAGACATTCCTGGGACGAGATGCAAACTCCGGGTCAGGGCTGTGGGTCAGGAGAGCATCACACGGATGTTACCGCCCTGACTTCGGCGTGTGTGCTGTGGATACGCGAGAAGATGTCCTTGTGTTTGCAAGATACACGTGGAAGGATGTGTTGGAGCTGAGCAAAATCTGCGTGAAGGGAATAGGGGGTCATTCGTCATCTCCATGAAACTTTCTATATGTCTGACATTACATTAGAACAAAAGTTAAAAGAAACGAGGAAGGCACGTCAGACAGAGAGGGACGAGGCCCAGGGAGCCTGAGACCAGGTGGTCACAGAAGCCCCCTGGGCAGGTCCCCTGTGAGTCTCGAAGGAGGAGAAGGCGCCCAGCGGCACAAACATCCACAGGAGCAGCGGTGCGGGTGCCCTGGGCGGAAGGATTTGCAGAGTTCTGGGACATAAACAGGCCCATGTCCTGGGGCCGTAGCCCAGGAGGGAGGGGCAAGAGCCACACCTGTAGGGCCCTGGAGACCCCGGGGCAGGAAGGAACCTGTGGGAAGGTCCCTAAGCAATGGAGCTGCAGCCGCCCTGCCCGTGGCTGTCCTACTCCTCTGCTGCGATGCAAGATGGGCGGGAGTTGCTGTTGCCGCCCCACAGGTAGGGCTGGTGGAGACCTACACCTGGGGGCAGGTGGCAGGAGAGGAGTGGGTGGGGAGACAGAGGCTCGGGGTGACCCTGTTCTTCCATCCTGAGCACCCAGGTGGCCCTGAGTGTCCTCGTTGTCTGTGAGGGTGGAGAGCTGATGGGACACCTTCCCCGCTTTCCGGGAGCCCTTGGCTCCAGGATAAACGCAGGGGTGGTGTCCGGCATGCGCACGGTGTAGGGTCCCGGGGACGCTCCCGAACCTACGTGTGGGGCCCCGACACCCCTCCATCCCTCGCTGTGTCTTCTGCCTCCCAGTGTAGAGCGGTCACTGTCCCCACCAAGCCCGGGGGTTTCCTCCTCTAAGGACGGGGGTGGGGGCGCAGGGGTTCTGGGAACTGGAAGGGACCTCATCCATGTGCTGCTGGGAGGGCGTTAGACGTGACTGCGTTGAGGCCAGACGGGTCATTCCAGTGCGTGTTTAAGCACTGATTACATCTTTCGCTTTGTAAATAACTCAATGGCAAACTTTTACAATGTTGTTTTTACAGAGGCTGTGATGAGAAGGCAGTTTTTCTCCCTGTCGCTCGGATATTAAGCTCTTTAATGAGGACACAAAATGACTATATAAAACTTGGGATGGAGTGGGCTGTGCCGGGCGTCACGCCACATTACAGTTGTCAGGGCTCCGGTGCCCTGATGGGTGACCCCCCTGCCACTGCTGGGAGCGGGACGTTGGCAGCTCCTTGTCCTTCCTTCCTCCCCGTCCCCAGCCCCGTCCGTCTGCCTGAGGACTCACGCTGTGCCCGGGCAGTGGTCGCTCGGAGAGGCTTCCTGCAAAGGGTGGGAATGCGGCCCGGGTTTCGTCTGGGAGCCTGCCTGCTTTTTAATTGGCCTCGGCGTTAATGAATGGGTCCGTTCTGTTGGGAGCGCGCAGGGCTGGGCGCTGGAGCGTGTAATCCGATTGCGGCCCGGTGCTCTGCGCCCTACGGAAGGCTCCAGAACGGCCGGGACCGGCTTGGCCCGGCTGCACGGTGCTGGCGGCCACGGGGCACAGAGGGCGGGAGTTGGGGAGAGGTGGGCATGCCGGGCACCTGCGGGGCACAGGCCATCGCGGCCATTTGTCACCGTGCGGCGTCTCCGGGAAGGTGGGCTCTGCGGTCCTGGGGGAGGCGGGTGCGATGCACAAACCAGACTCCCCCTGCAGCCCCCTGGTATCCAGTAGGCATCACACCATTGCACACACGCCGCCTCCCGCCCCACTGCAGGACTGGGGCACCCTGTGGGTGCGTTTCCGCCCTGTCCGCTCTCAGTCCGGCCGAGAAAGGCCTTCCGACGGGTGCCGTGTGCGCAGAACTTCTGGGCGCTCCCGGAAGTCTCGGCTTTCCTCGGGCAGCTGGTTCTGCCTGAGCAGCCTGGGAACACCGGGCCGAGGCCTGTGCGTGTCACCGGCCCAGTCACTGGGTCCCGGCCCCGGGAGAACAGGCCACCGGGTCCGTGTGGGGACCCTGGTCGTGCAGCCCTGGGCCAGGCCGGGCGGGGGACGGAGGCTGAGGGTGACACTGAGGGCGTGACGGGCCGGCACATCTTGAAGGCAGATCTGGAGTCTGCTCCCCGGGGTTGGGCGCTCCCTCCCGCATCCACTCGCCCCGCCGAGCGTTTGTTGTTGTTGTCACTCGGGTGATATGCACCAAGCCTGGTCTCGTGGAAGTGACTCAGAAGCGAGTTTAATCCGGTCCCAGGCAGACAGCTTGTGTTTGTAAACACAGTGCCAACTTCGGGGTTAAAGACTGACTTCCTCTCCGCGAATCCACATGCTTGGGAGCTTGCTTGCACGGCTGAATCCCGTCCTGCCGTGTCTGGTTTCTGCTGGGCGGCGTTTGGGCCCCAGAGCTCAGCATGTGACCTGCTTGGCTGCCCGGTGGTCCCGGGGGGCCCAGTGCTGTCCCTCCCCAATGGCCCAGCCCCTGTTTGTGACTTGGGCCCTGTTGAGAGTCGCACGCAGACACTGAGGCTGCTGTCTGGGGACCGGGAGCCCCAGCGCTCGCCGCCCAGTGTTCCTATCAGAAGGAAACCACACGAGCTCATGTTCTGCCTCTTCCCCAGCCCCACCGCCTTGCCCAGCGGCCGCCCTTCCCGATGTGCTGTCCCCAGGTCCCCACAGCTGTTCGCAAGGGCACTGCAGGGGCTCCACTCGGACCAAGAACTGCAGGTTCACCTTGGAATAAAGTAGTGAGATCCAGGTATGGTCCCCAAGCTTTGCCGGACCTCTGGGGTGCTCAAGGGTCACCCCAAGGCCGTGGTGGACTTGGGAGGCTGCAGAGACCTTGGTCACCTTGACACGGCCTCTGGGGGTCCCCCAGGCCAGGGCCTCCCTGCCCCCACCCAGGTCCCAGTTTTGCCATGGAGGAGGAGCAGCAGAGCTTGTCTTCGAGGCTTGTGCCCACGTGGGAGGGTGGCCAGCAGTGGTCGCAGGACACTTGTACCCCCTGCGTACCTGCGGGGAAGGTCAACGCGAACTGGCAGTGTGTAGGGACGAGACTGAAAGAACTTGAACCTCTGGCACCAGGCAGCTGCACAGCCCGCAGCCCTCTGACTTTTGTCTTAGGTAACGCTGCAGGGTTTTTTCATTTAGATGTCTACACGTAACCCTGCTTTTCATGAGATCCTGCCTCCTGGCTCATTTTCTGAAGGGCTGGAGGGCTTGGCTGCCCAGGGCTGGCTTCCTGCAGGTGCCCGAGGGCTGGCTCTGGGCATCAGTCCCCGGCCAGGCCCTGACACCCAAGCCTGCGTCCTGCCGACCCCGGAGCCCGGGGTAAAGTCTGTGTCTCTGTGCACGAGGCCATTGCGCCAGCCAGCTCGCCGGGGGAGCGCATCAGAGCCCAGGACAGCCCTAGCCAGGCAGGACCGGAGACCCTGAGCCAGCGGCAGGGCTGGTGCAGAGCTTCATGCCGAGCGAGCGCGTGGACCGTGCCCTTTAACCTCGCAGTCTGAGTTGTTGGAGACATAGTCAAATTCTCTTTTATGTTTCTAAAAACGCAATGATATTCTCTGTTCTTGGAAGGCGATGTGGCGGAGGCTGTCCCGTCACATTTCTCATAACGAACATCGTCTGCGGCCTCGCAAGGCCGTTCGGGCTGGATGGAGAAAAAGCAGCTAAAACGGTGGAAACTTCTTGCTGTGTCCAGCCTGCCAGCAAGCGGGACTCGGGACCGGGCGGTGTGAGTTCTGTCAGGCCCCCACGGAACTGTCCGGTGACCTTGGCCCCCTGTGTGGGATGCCAGGGGCCACCTGTCAACTGTGGAGTCACAGTGATCGTCCTTCCCTCTGGATGTAGTTTGGATCGGCTGTTGAATACGGTGTAAAGTGATTTGAAAACATCAAGGGCAACATAAATGCTGAGTGTGATTTATTCAAATGTGCGGCGACTTGAAGAAATAGAGTATGTGGGTGTCTGTGTGTGCTCCTTGGACTCGGGGAGTTAAACGGGACACTGTCCCTTTGGAAGGGCGGGGTGGGGTGGGTGGGGTGGGGTGGAGTGTTCTCAGGACCGGGGATGTGGCTGGCGGTGTGGCAGCCTGGGAGGGTTTGGAGCTGCAGAGACCAGGGAGCTTCGTGACGATGGTGAGTCGACCAGTTTGGGCAGAGCATGGACCCTCCGCCTTTCCACATCTGTCAAACACCTGTCGCGGGTCAGGCGCTGGGCTGGCCGCTCGTGGCTTGGCAGGAGTGAGCACGCCTCCCCGAGGAGCCCACGGTCCGCAGGGCGGGTCGACGTGGGAAGTGTGAGCTCCAGGCGGTGGGATGTGGAGGGGCCGAGGCGGGCAGGCCCGGGACCACCCGTGCACAGGACTCGGGAGGTCTTCACGGGAGAGGAGGGGGTGGGATGGGGACATTTGAGGCTGATGAGGGCATCTCACCCCGGCAGTGTGGCCTGCTGCCGTGGCACACCCAGGGGGTTACCAGGGCTCCTGAGAAGGGCCCGAGAGGGTTGACTCAGGGGTCAGGCTGCCTGTGTTCCAGTTCTCCACTTATTTCCCTTTGACCTTGGACAAGTTATTTAAGTTGTCTGGACCTCGGTTTTCTCAGCCATAAAATGGGATAATAATTACTGTCTCACAGGGTTGTTAGACGGTCATCGTTCATGAGGGTGCTTGGCACCTACCAAGTGCTCAGTCATGTTGGACAGCAGCAGCCAGCGTGATGTGGGGCCAAGCGTGGTGCCCCGTGGTGGGTGGGGATGGATTGTGGTGGTGGTGGTGGTGGTGTTCATACTGGTGGTGGTGGTGGAGGTGATGATGGTGTAGGTTATAGTGTTGTTGGTGGTGATAGTGGTGGTGGTTGTATTGGTGATGATGGTTGTGTTATTAGTGGTGGCGGTGGAGGTGATGATGGTGTAGGTTATAGTGTTGTTGGTGATACTGGTGTTGGTGTTGATGGTCATATTGTTGTTGGTGGTGGTGGTGAAGGTGATGGTGTAGGTTATAGTGTTGTTGGTGGTGGTGGTGATGGTGAAGGTGATGATGGTATAGGTTCCAGTGTTGGTGATGGTGGTGGTTGTGTTGATGGTTGTGTTGTTATTAGTGGTGGTGGTTTGCTGATGGTGGTGGTTGTGTGCTGGTGGTGGTTGTGGTGGTGGTGGTGGTTCCAGTGTTGGTGATGGTGGTGGCGGTATTGATTGTCATGTTGTTATTAGCAGTGATGGTGGTGATGGTGGTTGTGGTGATGGTGGTTGTGGTGATGGTGGTGGTTCCAGTGATGGTGGTGGCGGTATTGATGGTCATGTTGTTAGCAGTGGTGGTGGTCGTGTTGTTGTTAGTGGTGGTGGTTTGCTGATGGTGGTGGCTGTGTGCTGGTGGTGGTTGTGGTGGTGGTGGTGGTGGTTCCAGTGTTGGTGATGGTGATGGCAGTATTGATGGTCATGTTGTTATTAGCAGTGATGATGGTCATGTTGTTGTTAGTGGTGGTGGTCTGCTGATGGTGGTGGCTGTGTGCTGGTGGTGGTTGTGGTGATGGTGGTGGTTCCAGTGCTGGTGATGGTGGTGGCGGTATTGATGGTCATGTTGTTATTAGCAGTGATGGTGGCTGCGTTGTTGTTAGTGGTGGTGGTTTGCTGATGGTTGTAGTGATCGTGTGCTGGTGGTGGTGAAGGTGATGATGGTGGTGTTGACATTGGTGGCTTTGTGTGTGGCAGTGACACCAGTGTCAGTGGTGGCATCTGCGGTGTCAATGGGGTGGAGGTGGAGGTGATGCTCTCTCATCTCTGCCCCATCGGTGCTGCTGAGGTGAGCAGGGAGCCCCTGAGACAGTGGCCCCAAAAGCGACTCCCCTGGGATTCTGCAGTGTGGCCTGCGAGTGCTGCAGGGAAAGACTGCAGCGGGGGGAGGGGGCAGGAGTAGCCGGAGCATCTTCCTGGACAGGCCAGGCTTCCACCAGGCCTGGGGAGGGAGGTGGCGTCCCCAAGCTGGGGGAAAGGAAGGGGCGCACAGGGCGGCAGGTGAGCCTGGGCATGGCTGAGAGGGAGGAGGCCAGAGGCTGGGGCGGCGGCTGGGCTTGGAAAGTTCTGATGAAGGAGAGACTCTTACCCCAGACAGAGTTTAGATCAGCCATGGCGCGGCGCCTTGGGATGTGGCGCTGCTTGTGCGTTCTTCCCCGTGGCATGTGGTTGGAGTGGCTGCCTCCCGTGGACCCTCCTACGTGGCCGGCCCGTATTTACCATCTGCCTCCACTCAGACCCTCAGGTGAGCCCCGGGAGGTGGGCACTTGTACTCCCATTGCGGGTGAAGGACACGGACCTACACCGCCTTCCGCCAGCACTTCCCCGTGGCAGAGACCTGATCTGACAGCCGTCCCAGGTGGCCGTGACAGGGACGGGCGTGTTTCCTGAGTCGAAAGCCTGCTCTGCGTGTGCTAAGGGACCGTCCCTTTCATCCCGACCACTGAGCCGCAGGCAGGTAGGCTGGGAGCTGGAGGGCGATCAGAGTGAGCGTGCGCCCCGCCACTGCGAGGGGGAGGCAGCGCCCTTCAAGTCTGCGTTGCCAAGGTAACTGGGGATTCGGAAGGGACGGCCGAGTGACACATTTTGCAAGCAGGGCTCTGCAATTATGGGAGACTTTGTGGCTCAATCGCAAACCGAGGCTATTCAGAGACTGGGACGCGGAAGGGAGGAGCGTGGCGTGTCCCGAGAGGGGCTCTGGGCCCGCTGTGCTCAGCAACCTGCTTCAGACACTGCCGCAGCCGTGGCCTCCTGGGCTCTGACGGGGCGGACGGTCCCTCTTCCGTGGCCGAGTGGTGGGCGGATGGTCAACTGTGAGGCCAAGCGATTCTGCCCCCTTCCCGTCCTGCTCTCGCCACTCCCACCGATGCCTGCCTGAGGGAAACCCCCCAGCCAAGACGTCGCGGGTGTGCCCGGGGCGAGGCCGTGACCCTCAAGGTGACCCTTCAGGTGCATTGTTAAGTGAAGCAGAGACGCTGCTCGCTGTCCTCCTGTGGCCAGCTCCTTGCTTCAGCTTTGCAGCAGCCTCAGAGCTTTCCTTTGGTCCCAAGGGTGTGGACCGCGTCCCCCGAAGGAACATCTGCCTTGAGGGTTCATTAACGTGACGTTGATTTCACTTGACCCGAATCAGTGATTTAGGGAAAACGGTTGTCGGGATTCCATCGGGACATAGCTTTGCTTTCCTTTAAAAGTTTAAAAGTTTATTGTACTTGTTTCCTGGAGCTGCTCGGACAAATGACCGCGGACCCGCGGCCTAAAGAGCAGACGTTTATTCTCCCACAGTCCTGCGGGCCAGAGCCTGACGGCAGGTGTGTGCGCATCGTCCCTGGGCTGGACACCCAGGTGTCCCGTGGCCCGTGGCCGCGTGGCTCCAGTCTCTGCCTCCATCTGCACCCGGCCTCCTCCCTAATCTGTGTGTCTCCCACGAGGACACCTGTCATTGGATTTAGGCCCCGGCAGATGATCCAGGACAATCTCTTACTCTCAGAATTCCTCACCACATCTGCCTGCAAACACCTCTTTTCCAAATAAGGCGACAAGCACAGGCTCAGGGACTCGACACGAACATCTCTTTGATCCGTCCTCCAACTCACTGCATACAGCCTTGGGTGGATGATTTGGCATAATTTTTAAAATTTCTTTTGGAAATAATCATAGATTCATAGGGCAGTTGCAAAGATAGCACAGAAAGTTCCCTTTACCTGATTTCCTCTAAAGGCAACCTTTTGTTAACCGTGGGACAATAGCATTGCAGCCAGGTGTTAATGGAAAACCTCTGAACACTGTAAAATAATTGAAAGAGGTTTATTCTTGGCCGAATATGTGCGGCCTCAGCTCAGGGAACATGGTCTCAGGAGGTCTTGAGAAAATGCACCCAAGGTGGCCAGTTACAGCTCGGTTTTAGACATTCATGGAGACGGGAATTGCAGGTAAAATCGTAAATTGATACACGGAAGGTGTACCTTGGTTCAGCCCGAAAAGGTGGGACATCTCAAAGGGCAGGGGAGGATTACAGGTCATGGGTAGGTTCAAAGATTCTTGATTTGTACTTGATTAAAGAAATAAAGCCTTGTCTAGAGAAGGGGTCCTCAAACATTTTAAACAGGGGGCCAGTTCACTGTCCCTCAGACCTTTGGAGAGTGCGCACTGTGGGCCCGGGACAAGTCGGCTGCCAAGCAGGACAGGCAGTGGTGGCAAAAACACTCAGCGGGCCGGATAAATGTCCTGGGTGGGCCGCATGTGGCCCGCGGGCTGTAGTTTGAGGATGCCTGGTCTAAAGGCTTGAAATGGAGTCGAGTCGTTTTCTTGGACGGGCACAGACACGCTGTTCGTCGTGCCCTCTCTTCGCGCTCTCTTTCCCCCGCTCCGCGGCGCGCTGGCAGGATGGCCCACAAGCAGATCTACTGCTCGCACAAGTACTTCGACAAGTACTACGAGCACCGGCATGTCATGTTACCCAGAGAACTTTCCAAACAAGCACCCGAAACCCATCTGATGTCTGAAGAAGAGTGGAGGAGACTCGGTGTCCAACAAAGTCTAGGCTGGGTTCATTCCATGGTTCATGAGCCAGAACCACATGTTCTTCTCTTTAGACGACTCTTCCGAAAGATCAACAAAAATGAAGTATACCTGGGATCGTCAATCAAATCTTTTCCAGATTTAATGTATATGTGTATATAAGGTAGTATTCAGTGAATACTTGAAAAATGTACAAATCATTCATCCATACCTGTGCATGAGCTGTATTCTTCGCAGCAACAGAGCTCAGTTAAATGCAACTGCAAGTAGGTTACTATAGGGTGTTTAAGATAAAATTTCTTCTAGTCAGTTTTTCTCTTAATATGAGTGCCTGTTTGACTTTACCTGTTACTTTTGTTAAATAAAGTCTGTATGTTGCATTTAAAATAAAATAAATAAAATAAAGGCTTGAAATGTTTTAAATTAAGATGAGAAAGTCTGTTGATCAGAGAGAAGCCACAACATCCTGATTCAAGTGACCCGTTAAGCAATCGATGGTCTGCAGGTGAGTCAACTTTGCTCTGCAGGGCCTTAGATCACGTTAATTAATTTAGTATGCAAACTGCAAAGGGAGGGGCGTAACCAGGCCTGTCCAGTGTCCCTCCCTTCATGGCCAGGAATTCAGTTCTAAGGTTGTTCTGGGCCCCCCTGGGCCAAGACAGGGTCCACGCAGTAGGTGGAGGGCTAAGAATTTTATTTTAGTTCACGCAGGAAATTAACTCTGGTCTAGTCCATAGATTTTAGGCATCTGTTTTTTCCGGGTCTTTAGGTCAGACAGATGTGTGTTTAAGCCCCAGGTCCCCCTTTCTAGCTGTGCGACTTTAAGCAGGTTTTTAACCGTTCTGCGCCCAGTGTTTTTGTTCTCCGCCTGTGCAGGGGGGTGAGAACGCCAGGCGGGGTAGTTACGCACAGTAAACAGGATTGTCTGAGCGTGGGCCTGCCTGGCAGGTGGTAATGTCACTCCGTGTCATGGATGAACGATGGAAACCTACGCATGTCCAGGTCTGCTGCTGGGAAGGGCGTGGAGGTGATGAGTCAGGTAGGAGGAGACCGGCAGTGTGGGGTGAGCACCGTGGTGGGGGGCCCCCAGCCTCAGTGGCGTTTGGGAGGCTCTGCTCTGTCACTGATGGGAGAGCGCGGCGGGGAGATGCCCGCGCTGCGGACGGCCACGCAGAACCATCCCTCGCTCTGCGCCGTAGGGGCCATGTGGGGCGGAATAGTTGGAGCCACGACTTTTGTAGTGACTGACGTTAACTCAGCATCCGAACCTGTGCAGGCAGATCCTGGAGGTCATTAGGCAAGTTCGGAACCTCCTCTTCCTGAGCGGAGGCAGCCAGGCGGCTCCTGGCGTGGGTATTAAATATTCTGCCCCGGCTCCCCCGTTTCACCATATAATCATCTCAATTTTTACAGTCTAAAGTGGAGGGGAGGGGCGTTCCTACTTAAAAGGGTTGGGGGGGAGGATATTGAAATGCACTGATTTGATTAAGAATTTTTCAAAGGAGAGGTAGAAAAATCGCCAGGACATTCTTCTCTGCCCCCAGGCTGTAGCCAGTTCTGCCCAAGGCCCCTGTGGTTGGCCGTCTTTGTCTAAATTCCTATGGCAAATTTTAGAAGTGAAGAGTCAATTGTAGGAACATTAAACAACAAGATAAATCGCTTAAAGTGAGTAGCGTTGTTTGAAGCTGGGACAAATCATTCAAAGAAAAACAGACTATAATCGGCCTTTGTTTAAAGGGGAGAGTTACACAGATAAGGATTGTGTAGATGATTTTGTTGCAGACTTTTTTATTACACGGACTAACTTGGTATTGTCGTGGGAAGCTGACCCTTTGAGTATTGGACAAAAGCAACAATGCAGAGAGAGAGATGGTATTCAGAGTATTATTTTTGCATAATTTATGCTTGGTGACAGCCACTGCCCGCTTCACTTCATCTCACATTTACGGGGAGACTGCTCAATGCTTCGGATCTCATTAAGCTATTTATTCACTGCAATGAATGATTTTAATGCATTAAGGTTGTGCCACACTGAACTGTTTAAAAAAAAATCCATCTTACTGTACACATTTTAGCGGCTGCAGCTAAATGAATCCCTTTGTTGCTGCCTCAGTGGTTGAACCGACACCACTGCAGATTAATCATACTTGTCCCCATTTTCTCCCAGTTCTGGCCCCTTCTTGATAGAGTGGTGGCGATCTCACGAATGCGTACCTGTGGACAGGCGCGTCACCCAGCGAGCATAAACGCGGGCGATTCTCGGTTCCCCAATTACAGACCGTCCCTTCCTTGGCAGCTCCCACCAGCCGCTGCCACTCCGCCGGAAAACCTCCCTGTGCGCCGTGCTACCCATGTGGCCCCTCCCTGGATCCCTCGAGACGTTTCTGGCAACTTGCAACGACAGGGAGGTAATATCTTTGGCCGGATGGAAGGCGGTTCTAATAAAAAGCTGTCACTCAGAAACCCAGCCCCCTCACACGCCACGCATTTTAAAGGCCATATGAACTGTTAAGTGGCGCAATGTGGCAGCCCGCGTGGTTATCACGACTGGGAGAATTTTTCACGGCGCAAAAGCAGAGGGTGGGGCCTGCGGCAGCATTGCCACATTGAAGTTCTAGTAATACAGAGAAATACAGCATCAGTGCTTCGTCGTATCAGAATCATTTCTCCTGCACCTGCTTGAGAAGTCACCAGAAATACTCAACCTTAGCAGGGAGGATGTGGGCAAAGTTATAGGAAATATAAAAACACTGGAGTTTCATCGTTTGTAATCCCCCAGATGTTTGAAAGCCGCGAACTGTGCCATGTGACAGCGTCAGTCACCCGTCTGCGTTCAGCAGGTGGAAATTCGGAGTGCTATTTTGCAAGGGGAAGGTTAAACAGGTCATAGGACGGAGCATTTTAAACTTGGGAGAAAGAAGAGAGGCCGGCTCCCCCGCCCTGCGCAGACGGTGATCTCCGATGAGGTGTGGGATTCCCGCGCTCTCCCCAGTTTGTCTTCCGAGAAGCAGCGGCTGTGCTGTCCTGAAAGGTCACCGGGCCGTGTGACTCTTGCTCCGAGTTGCCGCTTATTTTTATAGATGATATCACCAGGGCCCAGTCAGGACTCGAGTTCTGGAATCCAAGGGAGAAAAATAAGTTCTTTGGGAGAAAGCAAAGGCAGAGAGTCTTAGAGAGTTATTTTGGGCTTGATTTACACTGTGCGGAAATAACGAGTTCATCGCACGCAACCTAGAAGTTTTCGATAAACAAAAACATCCACTTAGCAAAAGGATCTCTTAGTTTCAACAGAGGATAAATTCGATGAGGGAACAGCACGCTGCCCTGCCCCGCCCCGTCCCCCGGGAACCTGAGTCCCTCCTCGGGGAGCCTGGACACACACACACAGACACACGCACACATGGAGACACAGACACACACAAATTACACACATGGAAATGCACAGATACCCACATGCACACAGAGACACAAATTACACACACAGAAGCACACATGCAAACATACAGACAGACATGCACACGATTTACACACACAGAACACAGACACACATGCATCCTGTTTTAGTTGGCACTCAGGTGTACAAATAATCATAGCTCTTGGCTCATGGTGCGTTCTTGTCATTGGTCCACGCAAGCCTCTCTTATAAATCTGTGTTGATGCCACCACCCCTGCGCACAAGCGCATAGACACGCCCCTGCATCCACGGTGTGGCCACCCCATCCCCCCCAGGCAAGCCCCACCCTCACTCACACTGTCTTTGTTTCCCTGCTTTGCTTTCTAGTGGAGTGTTATGACATCTTTATATTTAACTAACAAACCTATGCTTTTGGTTTTGTTTCAATTGTCTAATCTTTGGGGCACTTGCTATTTTTCACTTAAATTGTGCCGATAAGATTTATAAAGCAAACACCCTCACCACCACATGATGTTCCATCCCACGGGTTCCTCACTCCACCCTCCAGCAGCGTGTGGGATCGGGCTGTGCGCCGGGGCTTCGCAGCTAAGAACCGTGTGTGGTCCATGTTGCCGTGGCTGCGTCGGGGAGGGTTCCTCTTGCTCAGGTAGATGCCCAGGAACTCAGACGCTCAGCACCGCGTGGCTGCGCCTGTCAGTCTCCAGAGTGGTCAGTGATCTGCAGGTATCCGCAGCCCGCCCCGCCCCGCCGTCCCGCGACAACCGCGACGTCAGGCTTCCCAGCTCCTGCCCCGCAGGGTGCAGCTGGTCCTGTGGCTTCGGATGTAAATTTCCCGCTGGCCGATAAGGTTGAACATGTCTTCATACATGTGATTGGCTATGTGTATTACCTACGACATCTCTACCCATGTCTTCTGCCATTTCTCTGTTTTGTTATTAGCATTTTTAAAACAAATAGATTGCGCTATATTGTACAACAAGTTGATTTTTAAATAGATCACAGTCGTTTGATGGATGTTGGTTGTGTGTGTGTGCACACACAGATACATGTGTACATGCACGTGTCCATGTTATATATGTTTTATATACATATGGATATATTTGGAGACAAGGTCTTGCTCTGTCTCCCAGGCTGGAGTGCAGTGGCATCGTTATAGCTCCCTGCAGCCTCAAACTCCTGGGCTCAAGCGATCCTCCTGCCTCAGCCTCCCAAGTAGCTAGGACTACAGGCACACGCCACCAGACCCAGCTAATTTTTGTATTTTTTGTAGAGTGTGGGTCTTGATATGTTGCCCAGGCTGGTCTCAAGCTCCTGGCCTCAAACCATCTTCCTGCCTCAACTTCCCAAAGTGCTGGGATTACAGGCATGAGCCGACGCACCCTGCCATGTTTTACATTTTTATAGTCTGCTTTTCTCATTTAATAATATCTCCTGAAGCTGTTTGATATATGAAAAATATATCTAAAAGGTAGTTTAAATTATGCTATTATGCGAACATAGCATCCTATATTTAACTAATCCCTTATATTCTGTTTTGATTTTTCACAATTATAAACTGCTTGGGCATAAACAGCCTTGAAGTTAAACCTTTTCACATTTGAATGTTTCTCTCCTTAGATATTCTGAATAACAGGAGTGTTGAGTCAAGGGAGGTGCTTTAATAGCCTCCCTTTACGTATGGCTAAACTGGTCACGGCTTTGTGGGGTCTTTGCTTGTTTTTGTTTCCTGAGAGAGCAAATAGCCAAAGGCTGTTCTCTGGGTGGGCAGACGTCGGGCAGCCCCGGTCCCCAGGCCAGGCCGTGCTGTGCACCTGCGTGTGGCCTTGGGCGGGGAGGGTCAGGTCCCCTTCTCTGCTCACTGGCCCTGTGGCTAGCGCCTCCTCGCCACGCAGCTCCGGCTTTTCCCCCTTGGTCACTCGGTGACCTCTCCCATATCTTCTTTATCACACGGGCTGTCTGTATCCTGCCGGCCACTTCTTAGCACTTGGCACAACGTCTAGACATCTGTCTGTCCCACAGTTACAGACATGGTCCCCTTGTAAAAGCGAGCACGTCTTTCTTGTTCACTGCATCTCTTTATGCCTAATTCCAATGCTTGGCGCATAGTAGGTGCTTCAGATACTTGTTGAATGACTGTATGATTGGATTTCATAAGTGGATGGAGAGAAGGTCGGAAGGAGGTCCGCCAGCACGCCAGTGGCTGTCATGTCACTCAGCGCCTCTCCACTGGGCCAGGGGACACGTGGCAACGTCTGGAGACATGTTTTGGTTGTCACAGCCAGGGGGCGAGGACCACTGGCGTCTGGCAGGTGGAGCCAGGGATGCTGCCAAACGTCCTACGATGTACGAGTGGCCCCCGTGGGGAAAGGTCCGGCCCAGAACGTCAGTGGTGCCAAGTTTGAGAAACTCCTATCTGAATCATAAAATCACAGGTAATTTTTCGTCCTTTCCTTTGCATCAACTTTCCAAATTCTCCGAAAGACTTTTGTAGTTAAAGATTAGTTATTAAAGACGCATTATCATTTAACATGGGCTGAGAAGAAAGAGGCGGTGGTTCTCGATAGTGCCCTGCCCGCGGCACAGCGTGCCTGCCTGGCGGTTTTTGTCCTGCACGGGGAGATTTCTTTGGTGCCAGCTTGAAGGTCTGCACGTGTCCTCAGGCCTGAGAGCACCTGGAAGCACAAAGACTGTTCTAGAAGATGCCCCGAGATGTGCTGAGTAAGTCAGCCCAGAAGTGTAGTCATTCTCTCAAATGGACGGAATTAGCGTCATCGGGACCGGGGCGGGTGGTGAGCACCGTATTGCGGGGGCTGGAAGCAGCCAGGGCGGGGGGGCTGGGCGGGGCCGAGACTTGGCAAATGCATTACCTGTGACACCTGCCGCAGCAGAAAGGTCTGGGGACGCTGGTTTTCACGGGTAGCCGACTGGCCAGGGCACTTCCCGCAGTGGGCGAGAATGACACCTCTCGACCCCACGGAACTGCTTTATTGGACTGGGAGATATTGTCAGACCTGGATGGGGGCCCCCACCCCCATTCTGTGTGCCGTCCACATGGTCCTTCGAGCGAACCCCCCGTGTGGCTCGAGGGGCCGAGCAGTTCTCCAAACAGAGGCTCTTTCTGAGCAGAGGCGCACGTTTAATGTCCCTTTGTCGCGGTTCCCGTGGGAATGGCTCCTGGCTGCAGCATTTGTGCTTGGCTCCTGAGACGAGTCGGTCCAACCTTCCTCCTCCCTTGGGAATGTGAGCGGAATGGTCCTCGGGTAAGAAAATGGAGAACCGACACTTTTGCGTTGGAGGGCGAGAAATAACCCTGTCCCCAGTTACCCGCGTCAAATCTGCCGGCGGAGGCGGCCTTCCCGAGGCCTGGGGACCCTTGTCCTTGGGTACCCAGAGCCCGCAGGGGGTGCAGAGACTCCGGGAGTCTGTGGGGTTCTGGGAGTTTATTTCTGCCGCGCCCGTTCTCCCTGCGCACTGGGCAGGAGGACGAGCGAGGGGGCGCCTGGCACGGCAAGGTCATCCCTGCACACGAGGGGCGGCGGAGCTGGCCATGCCCGGGGCTTCCCTAGGCCTCAGGGGCCACGAATCTGCCCTCCTGACCTCGGAGGTGCCAAATGCCTGGTTAAGGTGAGCGCAGGGGCGTGACATGAAAACAGCCCGGCGTTTCCGAGGACGCCTGCCTGCTGTCCAACATGGGGGTTCAGTGGCTCAACACAGGGACCCGACGTGCCCCCTGTGGGTGGGGAGGGCCGAGGACCCCAGGTGAACGTTCCCGTCGTGCTCCGGGGTCCAGGCCCTTCCCGGAGGCCACACCGCTCAGCACACGCCACCGCAGGCGCCGCCGCCGGGCGGAACACGCAAGGCCCTGACGTGATTTTCCAGAGAGCTGAGTTCCTTGAATATTAAAATTAACCTTTTTTAATAACAAAAATGATATAGTCCACTGGAGTAGAGCAGGATTTATCGTATGACAGCGCCTGTCATGGTCGTGAGTATTTATGGAGTAGTTTTAAAAAGTTCATTAAACTCGGGAGATTAACGGTCGCCGGGAGCAGCGTCCCGTAAAGGGGAAATGCGGTTCTGCTACGGGAGGAATGTTGTGTGTTGTTCCTCCCACTCCCCCAGCTCTTGTCTTCTGACTCGGGGACGTTTCCTGTGCTGTCGAAGTTGACATTTTCAGAGATCCGGGACTGTTTTGCACGGCGTTCACCAGAAACTCAGCCTCGCACGTGCATTCCACGGGGCGTGGCAGTTCCTGCCCCGGGCTCTGGCCACGTTGGGTGCGTGAGTCCCCATTGGCCACCGCGCTCTCTGGGGTCGCAATGCAGAAGCCGTCCAGTGGGGAGCAGGTGCAGACCCCGACGTGGCCCCCCACCCACGCCTGCCCCGTCCGTGGCAAGGACCACGAGGGGCCGCTGCCACGGCTGCCCTGCCGGGCCCACTGTGGTTAGTGCTTTTATTTTCCTTCTCGTTTCTTACTGAGTTGGCGCCCACTGAATCGCTGTAGAAATGCCCTTTCCATTGTCTCATTTGTCCGGAGGGCCTTGGTCTGCTTCATACAGAGAAGAATCTGTGACAGACACCCTGTTTAGCTGCGAGCTGGCCTGGGGGAGCCTTCCCTCTAAGGAGAGGAGTCTGTGGGGGGGGTCCCGTGTGCTGGGAGGACTGTCAGGGCTTGGTCCTCCAGCGTGTGGGGGCGGCGTGGGGCGCGGGGCCTTCCCGACCTCCTGTCTCCTGTGTGCACTAAGGACCCCCAGCCTGTCTGATGTTGAGGCCGCCAGGTATCTACAAAATTAAACCTGGACGCTGTGATTGGTGACGGAAAGGGACGCCCTCAACCGCAGCTTACTCACCAAAATAATTCTGAATTGCAGCCCAGTCCAGAGTCTGCCAAGCAGATGTCCGTGGCGCAGGCCGAGCCTGTGCAGGTGCCCACAGTGCTGCCGTGGAGGGACAGAGCCCCACAGTGCCGCCATGGAGGGACAGAACCCCACAGCAGGGCAGTCACGGCGCAGATGTGGGAAGCAGGACTTCCGGCTGTAGGCCCTGACCGCCGTGGGCCCGTGACTCCTGTGTCGGGTCGGGAGAGTAAGATGCCCACCGGGCTGGGTTCTCCTGAGGATTGCATGAGATAATGCGCCCACTGAGGTGGGCCTTGCCCAGAGGTCAGAGTTCAATAAAGACAACACTCACCACCACCGCCCGCAGCGAGCGCCAGCGTTAATAACATTAAGTCCTCGCTGTGTGCGGGGCAGTGGTCCAAGCAACATTTCACTGATACCAACACATACAGTGTTCACAATGTTGTGGATATCTTTACTATCCGTAATCGGGAGATGTCAGGCACAGAGAGGTTAAGTAACTTGTCTAGGGTCACACAGCCAAGAAGCCTGGATTCGAGCCCATGCTGTCCAGACCTGGAGGCTGTGCAGTCAACACTGCAGCGTCTCTCCGTGAACGTGGGCTGCCTCTACCTTCGCCTCCAGGACAAAGGTGTCTCAGGGCTTCCGTCTTCTGCAAACGGGGTCTGTGATGCGCCAGGCAAAGGGCGTGCATGTCGGAAGTGTCAGCTGTCACCGTCGTGATTGTTCCGTATCGTGTCTCCCAGTGTAGTCTGATAGTGTTGGTCTAAACATACAGATCACATACGTGTTATTATAAAAATACTACATAAGACATTGCGTTTTTATTATCATTAATCTGGCAGAAGAGGAAGGAGGTCACCCTCAAGCGTGAGGGGTTTGTAGGTGACGATGGTGCCAGTCTCAGGCTAAGCCGGCACTTCCTGGAGAATGTTCTCCTCTAACCACTGCCTGGGGCTTTGACCTCAGCGCCTCCAGCCCCCGGCGTCTTCCTTCTCCCTCGGGAAGACTCAGCTCTGGTGCTTCCTCCCACGCGAGGCTCTCCTCGCCCTTCCCGCCTCTGCGGGGCAGAACCGTCTCTCAGCCCAGCGGCCACAGGCAGGCGTGACTGCAGCCCGGGTCCGAGAACGGCTTCGCTTCTGTGGAGAAAGATGGCTGTTCTCATCTTCCTAGAAAGGCTTTTTTCTTCTTCTTTTTTTCTGAGACAAGGTCTTGCTCTGTCGCCCAGGCTGGAGTGCAGTGGTGTGATCGTAGCTCACTGCAGCCTCCAACTTCTGGGCTCACATGATCCAACCACCTCGGCCTCCCAGAGTGTTGGGATTACAGGCGTGAGCCACCAAGCCCGGCCTCCGTATGTGGCATTCTTAATCCATATGTGGCATTATCGGTCATGTATATTCTATACCGTGACATACTGCCTATAGAGCATTGTTAACAATGTTAGTGATATCCTAAACACTCGGCTTTTAAACATCTTGCAACTTTGCTATCAGTGTTATCATCTGAAGGCACAAAAACACATAGAATGAGCTTCATTGTTAACGACAGTGGGAATAAATCCATACTTCAAATAGTCTTCTCATTAATTTCAGGCGTTTTGGATGGTTTCATCAATTTAATTGGACCCCCAATTGTTTTTAACGTTCTAATGTAGCTGACAGACAGTTTGGCTTAGGAAGTGGGGCTGCCGAGTGTGTGTGTGTGTATGCGTGTGTATGCATGTGTGTGCGTGTGTGCTGGACGAAGTTTTATCGACACACGGACACGCCCGCCTGCCGCGCCCTGTCTGCTGTGTGGTGCCGAGTCAGTCGCCAGGGCCCTGGCTGAAGATCCGGGTGACGACCCCTCCTCTGGGGACCCAGCGGGCAGGAGCCCAGGACTCTGTACTGAATGAGCCCCAGCGTCATCGTGGTGGCACAGCGGGCCTGGGAGGATCCAGGAAACACATGGCATCGCGGGGTGGTGACGCCCCTGGCGTGATGGGGAGCCCCTGGACCCGCCAGGTCAGGTGCTGGAGGGCCGTTCCCCAGCCTGACTGTCCGGGTGTCTGAAGTTACGTCTGTTCGTGGGCCACCTGGAAACTGCAGGTTCCTGCTCCCCACCCCAGCCCCCCACCTCCTGAGGGGTCTGTTGCTCTGACCATCTCTGTGGCCTGGCCTGGCCCTGGGGCAGCATCCTTGGGACGGCACACCTGGAGCAGCTCTCCCAGCCGGGCACTGGTGGGCACAGGTGGGCGCAGGTGGGCACAGGTAGGCGCAGGTGGGCACAGGTGGGCATAGGTGGGCGCTGGTGGGCATAGGTAGGCGCAGGTGTGCGCTCCGCCTCTGCGCTAGCTCTGCCCTGCACCACAGCCTCTCCGGGCTGCTACTCCCTGAGGCCCTGCAGAGGCTCGTCCCCACCTGGACCCATCCCTAACCTAGGGGAACCCCCAGGGGCCCAGATGCCCCAGGGGTGGGGAGGGGTGCCCGAGGGGTCAGTGGTTTTCATATACAGTTGTTAATGCTACTTCAAAACTTTAAACTATGTAAAAACTATCTTGATAAAAATATTTTAAATGAGAAAAAAACTAGAAAGTCTTGAAAAGAGAGGCCCCTCTGGGTGGTGTTTGCTGGGGCGGACACAGGTCAGGTGGGGCTGCTCCAGGGGGCCGGCGGGGTCCTGTCCCCACCTGGGTGGTGGCCACACGCCAGGTTCACCTTGTGAAGATCCACCAAACTTCACTCACAACCTCTGGGCTTCTCTGCGTGTGTCCTGTGCTTCCTGAACACATGGTTTAGAAACACAGGCTTTGAGGATGGGCCAAGGTGACCTGGAATCCCCTTGATACGCCAACGAGACTGAACTTGAACCCTGCGTCTTATCACAGATGAGGCCCCTGTGTTGGCCTGTGAATGAGCACTTCTCGTAAGTGCTGTGGTCTTCAGAGTGGCGGAGTCTCGTGGCATCGTGTTTTTTCCCCATTTAATGTGTTAACGTGTTAAGTATAGACGTTTAAATTGCAGCACAGTTTTGGTTAGAGAAGAACTCCCTCCTGGGCAGTTCTCCTCCCTCCCTCCGTCCCCCTGCTGGGTCTTTAGCGCAGGGGCCTCACCTGTCTCCGGAGGAGGCTGTGGGTGAGGGGACGGGGGGTCCGAGTGATGGGTGAGGTTCTCACGTGCGTTGACGTTGAAGAGCCACGTTACTGAGACGTGGCCTTGAACATAGGCTCCCTTCCACTTACTGTTTTCTAAGTGCTCCGGGTCCACAGAGGGGCTGCGTCTGGCTCTCTGGCCTTGCTGGCCTCACGGGGCGGGGGGGGTGCAGGCCGGGTGTTGAACAACGTGCATGGTAAACTGTAAGGTTTTTCGGCAACGGCGAAAAGAAAAGACAGAGAGAAAGAGTGGGGGCCACACCACGTGGCTCTATTATACACTCCTGGACGACGTTCTGGGGCCCCAAGAGAGGGGGCCACAGAAGTCGCTTCCGTTTGAAGGGGCTGAGGCCTTTTATACCCTTTGGGCCTGGCTAGGGACTTTTGGCGGGAAGAGCTGGGGATTTTCCATTGTGACCTGGGGTGGTCACTGAGAAATAGGAGGGGCTGGTGGTATTTGCAGAATCCAGAAGCCGAAACGTTCTTATCCGGGTGGACATCTGGGTGTGGTTCCTCTCCGCGTGGCCTGGTGGGTCCTTGGCGGGTCTGGTCTCATGAGACTTTTCTTTTTTGATCTAGGGAAGGGAGGGGGCCCGCCACCAGCCTTACAGTAACTGAGTGCTGAGCTTTGCGTGCCGTGTCCTGCGTGAGTTGAAGTGACCCTGGCAGGTGCGTGAGACTGATGGTGTGTCTCTGCGAGGGATTCGCTCCCGTGTCCGTTTGCAGAGTCGTATCCTCACAGTAGAACCGAACGAGCACTCAGGCGTGTCGGTCCTGGTTATTTATCCTGGAGTCGATAACACGCCCCCCAAGATCTTCGGCTGTGCGTGTCTACAGAGGCAGGCTTTACGTGGTCATAGATCTGCACCCGCGGTTTCTGCAGCTTCTGCGCAGCAGAGAGGACGGTCCTGAGAGTGCCGTTAGCACAAAAGCGGAAGCAGATCCGACGCTGTTTGAGTCCCGGCACTCCCGGGGTGGGACCGCGGGGTGGGCTGTGCGTTGGTCAGGGTTCTCCAGGGAAACAGGGCCATCGGGTGTGCATATGTGGAGGGGATGTATTTTAAGGCACCGGCACCAAGACTGTGGGCCGGCGAGCGTGAAGTGCGCAGAGCACAGAGCCGGCGGAGGAGACCCAGGGAGAGTAGAGGTCGAGGATCGAATCCGGGAGTGCCCAGCACAGGTGCCTTCTTGGAGGCCGTTGGTCCTCATTCTCCCTGGCTTGATCAGGTGAGGCTGGCCACACAGGGGAGGGTGACCTGCTTCACTCAGAGTCCGGGACTCAGTTGTTACTCTCATCTGATGAGGTGTAATTCCTCCCCCGCAACCCTCAGGCCGCCGTCGAGCCTGACATCTGGGCTCGGTGGCCTAGCCAGGGCAGCACGCATGTTACAGATGTGGCCTCCTTTCTAGCGCTGTTAGACTGTCACCTGCCTCTAAGAGAGAAGCGGGCTGTGTCTGTTCCACAAGAGCCACTGAAACTTCATTCCGCGTTGCGGATCTTACCCGCCAAAGCCATCCGTGACCCTTTGACCTCCGTGGACAGTGAACGAGAGCAGCTAGAGGGCCATGTGAGTGGTCCGCCCACTCTGGACCGGCGTAACCTGTTCCGGATGCACTTTCACCTCCCGGCAGCCCAGGGCTTGGCTCGGAGCCCACCCGGCGACCCCGGTGACCTCACCCGGGCTGGACACCGTGCCTGGGCCAGTAGGGTCCCACTGTGTGAGGACGTATTTATAAATATCTCTTGAGCATTGTTCGTTCTGTCCTTAGGTATTAGGATGCAAGTTCTGGAACAACACTAGACTTGGACGTGTTCCAAGCTGCCTTTCTGATTGAGATTCCCAGCAGATGTCCCCGCTCTTGGAAAAGTTAGGACCGTCTTTGTTTTCCTCTTTGGTTGTCTTGTCATAAACCTGTTGCACATGCTTTTGTTTAAAAATGAGCCACACAGGCTGAGGAAGTGGTTCCTGAGGGTGAGTGTTGGGGTCACTGAAGCCAACACTTCCGAGGCCACGAGAGGGCCGTGTGTGTATGTGTGTGTGGGTGGGTTCTCCTTCACTCTCTGGCCTGACCAGGACCGAGCGCTGGGGCAGGCCGGACCACGAGGTGACCTGGAAACCACAGGTGGATACGGCAGAAAGATAGGGGCTGTGTCTTGGTCTTTGCACCCCAGGCACTATGACCCTCTGGATTGCCAGCGTCCGGGCTCCGTGAACGTGAGCAAATGTTCCGGTGTGAGTCTGAGGGAGTTTCAGCGTGTGCTGTTGAGCCGCAGCTGACGCAGCTCTTCACGCTGAGTAGCTGTCGTCGTTTCTGGACGTGGCGAGTTTGGGGACAGGAGTGGCGTGTGGCCCCAGGTTTTGCTTTGTTTCTTCTGGGTGGTCATCATACTCTGAGGTCGTGGCCACCCCTCTAGAGAGCAGCACACTCCGGGAAATGACCCTTCGTGGCCTCCCCCGGCCTTTGTTGGTGCAGCAGCTCGCATCAAACGGTCTCGTGGAAAATGCGCCGGCTGAATGAGGAGCACAGGGAGGGGTTGTGCGGAACCCAGGGTGCCCGGCGCTTGGCGTCACTCTGCAGAGAGCCGTGTGCCCACGCGGGGCTGTGTCCACCTCCTGTGGCCCCGGGTCTGGACCTCGCCACCAGGAGCTTCGGCTGATGCTCTGGACTCCGCGTGGGACACTTTTCATGCAACAGATAATAATAGACTTTCGATTGTCTTTGTCCTGAAACCCAAATGGCAAAAGAGCAAGCGACTCTCTGATGGTGGAATCGCTTCTCCCTTTATCTAAACACAGCAGCAAAATGTCTGGCAGGACTCAGTGTATCAGAAAAAAGTCTAGAAATTGCAGTGTGCAATCTCCAGCTCCTGGAGATATCTCTGCATGTTATTCTTAATTAATTATATTTTATTGAAGCGATTAGATGACTGACAACCTCAGTTAAATACTAATGAAAGGCCAGTGCCTTTCGCGTCTATTGATGAGAAAGTGCAGCTTCGACTCCCGGGCTGGGAGCCGGGCAGGGAGGCCGTGAGCGGTCGCAGCTGGTGGGGTCAGGTGGGCAGGGTCCCCAGCCGGGGCTCTCGCCATCACGGTCCCAGGGCACCCGTCTTGTCCCTGCCAAGAAGAAGCAACCCCTGCACCACCAGCCACGTTCCTCTGCTTGTCCCAGTTGCTTTAGTTTCCAAAGACAATAAGGACAGGTGCTGAAGCCTTAAACAATGGTGCTTCTCTGGAAAGTTGGGTTAATTTGTCTAATTTTCACACCTTTCACTCTTCTCCACGATGGTAGGGTGGTTTTGTATCAAGGCATCACATAAATTTCACGCTTGGTGCCTTTTCTGAAATGTCTGGTGGCATAAAACGCGCCCAGCGCACCTGGCTGCCACCCAGGCTTGGAGCTGTGGTCGCCGTGGCCTGAACGCGGAGATCTGATTTTCTCCACGTTGCTCGGACGAGGTGCGGAGACAGCGCGGGCAGGGATTTCTGGGGAAATGGCACTGTTTTTCCTGAAGGCCAATTTCCCATTAATCTGAGTTTTTTCTTAAGGGAAATGCCAAACATTCGGGGGCTTCCAGGATTTGTGTGTGAGGATATTTTGGGTTTTTCCAGGGAGAACGTTAAGGAAAAGCTGCCTTATTCTTACTGGTGTCAATACATTCATCTAAATGCCTTTTCTGCGCTTATTTTGTTTTGGGGTCCTTGTGAGTGGATTTCAGGGGGTCCCCCAGCCTCTGCTTTTGACTCCGCCCCTCCCCGGGACCCTCGGCCACATCCCAGAAGCCATGCCCATCGCTTTTCCACCTTTGTACCCCTGGGCGCCAACACCCGTGCCCCTCTCTGCCGCAAGATAGCGTGCCGCGTCCACGCCCGTGGCGCTAGGGGATGCGCGTCCTCCGTCAAACGTCCTAGCAGTCCCCCATCACCGTGGTGCCGGCGTGGTGCAGTGTGGAGAGGCAGCCAGAGCCGGACCCGGGTGCCTCGTACGAGTTTAGACGCTGGGGGCCTCTCCCATCCTGTAAAGATAAAAGCCAAGGGAACTGCTCGCAGAACCAGCGTGGCACAACCACGCGCTGCAGCCGCGGCCCTCGTCCCCTGTGTTTACGTTATTAAGCTAGTTAATATTCCCCCGTCTGCCGCAGAGGGAAACCGAGATCTGAGGCTGAAATATAAACAAAACCCAAGGGTCCCAACTCCCTGGCCGGTTTTTTTCATGGTAAACATTTAGACTAGGTCTTGCAAAAAAAAGTAAAATTCTTGTTACCGAGCAACTTAATCACACGTAAATGTCTGTAGATCTTGAATGTCATTTGTCACATAAACCCAGCCCCTCAGTTTGGATCCAGATCTTCCAAATCTTCATTCGGAGAAAAGACCCTGCACCCGCGTCCAGGGTCCAGGGTCCAGGGTCCAGGGTCTGCCAGGTTTCTCGGGGTGCTGACAGGCCAGGGACCGGGTGCCCGTCTGGTCTGCCGGCATGCCTTTCAACCCAGACAGCCGTCGCTCTGCCCGGACACGGCAGCAAATGCGCCAGGCGGCGTCTGCCGTGCTCGGGAAGCGAAGAGGCGCCTTGGGCCACTGTGAGATCCTAGTGAAGACACCCCAGAGAGCAAACGCAAAGCCTCATTCCCAAGTTAGTGGCCAACATCCAACTACTTCTCCTTTTTTTAGGGACAGATTCTCAGTCTGTCACCCAGGCTGGAGTGCAGTGGCGTCATCGCCGGTCACTGCAGCCTTGACTTCCTGGGCTCAAGCCATCCTCCTGCGTCAGCCTCCTGAGTACCTGGGACTACAGGTGCGCCACCACCACGCCCGGCTAATTTTCCTATTTTTTTGTGGAGACGGCATCTCCCTGTGTTGCCCAGGCTGCTCTCAAACTCTTGGCCTCAAGTCCTCAAGCCATCCTCCCCCCTTGGCCTCCTAGAGTGCTGAGATTACAGAGGTGAGCCACCACACCCAGCCTGCATCTTCTTTCTAGAAAGTTCTTCCTCCGGCTCTGCACGTGGCTGGTTCTTTCTCATTATTCAGAACTCGATTGAGATGTTAGCTCCTTAGGGGCCCCACGCCTGCCACCATGTCCTGTTCTCGTCCTTGAGTGTTTTAGCGCCTGGGGTGGAGCAGTTTATGTTCCCTTTGGGTATTGCCCTGTGACCCGGTGATGCAGAGACCTGAGGGGGACGTTGCCTCACTCACCACTGCACCCCCAGCCCTGCGGTTGCTCAGACAAGTGATTCTGGGTGAGTGAATGGCTCTTGGAGGTGTAGATTGCCTCAGCCACTCAGGAAAACGTTTGCCAGGGTCTCGTGAGCGAAGCTGAACACAAACGTGCGTCGCGGGAGGGGTGGCGGGATTGCGGCGTGTCCGTGCGATGGCACGCGGCCCGGCCGTGGAAGACTGCGGCGTGCGGTGACACAGAGGACTGTCACGGACGTTATGGCGAGCCAAAGGAGCCAGGAGACGCACGATGCGACGCCATTTGCATGGAGCCCAGTGGCAGACACGGCTAATCACATTAGCCCCTGTCGCTCTGTGACAGATGACCACGGCCCGGTGGCGAAAGCAACATGAATTTATTCTCGTGCAGCTCTGGAGGTCAGATGTCTGACGTGGGTCAACAGGGCCTTGTTTTGCTCTGTAGGTTTGTTGGGGAAACCGTTTCCTGGCCTTTTCCCGCTCCTAGCGGCTGCCTGCGTTCGCCGGCTCCTGGCTCTGCGCCAGGCCGACTCTACTCCCGCAATCGCACCTGCCCCGACTCTGCCTGCCTGCCTCCGTCTTAGAAAGACCCTTCGATCGCGTTTAGGGCCCACCCGGAGGATCTCCCCACCTCTGAGGCCTGAACTTAACCACATCTGCAGGGGTCTGGGATTGGGGTGTGGCGTTCTCGGGGAGCCTGTGTTCTCCTGCCACCCTGACCTGTGACAGGAGAGCCGTGGGCTTCACCTGGGGCTGGCAGTACCTGGGGGCGGGCATGAGGGCGCATTCTGGGGGCCGGCCGTGTTCTAGATCCAGGTGTCAGACTTGGACATGGGGGCACACACACACGTGTAAAAATTGATCAGTCCATGACCTCACACTCAGCACACGTCACTGTATGCATGCCCCACATCAGTACAAACCTAGAAAAGAAGAACAAAAAGGTAAAACTCACCTTCGCGCAGACACGCCCCACCTATGTGCAGAGCGAACCTGTGCCCAGAGGCGTGGACCCAGCGGCACGCAGGCTCCGGGTTTGCTGGCACCGTGGGGACAGCATAGCACACGTGGAGGGTGAGGCCCTGGGGAGGCCGCCGGGCCACGGGACAGTCCACTTCCTAGCCCCTCCGTGGTTGCACCACCGTTTACATACAGCGCCCACGGAAATGACACGATTCTGCAGAGGGAAGCAACTTTCTCTTTGTAGTGAGCCCTGGCCGTCTGCAGAATGAGGCTTTCACGAGTGTTTGTGGAGCAGAAGCCCTCGGCCATCCTCAGTGGCCCGTCCCCTCGCTGGGCTTGCAGCATCCCGGCCAGATGGCTTCCGGGTAATGGGGCCCGCTGGGACTGGGCCACCACACACGGTCGCGTGCTTTCAAAGACGCCGACTCTGCCCAGGCGTCCCTACTCTTTAATGTGGCATTTGAGGTTCTGGAAATCGTGCAGTTTAGAAAACTGCCCTGTGGGTTTGTCAGAAGGAAAGCACCCTGGGCCCTTTCAAGATGTTTTTGCCTTCAAAGATGTTCGCCTTTTTGTTCAGGCTGGCACAGATGCAGGGACTGTGTGCTGCGTCACGTGGCATGGCACGGCCCACACGTGGCCTCTGCAGCGTGGCATGGGCGCCTTGCCAGGGAGCAGGGCTCCTGACCTTGAGCCCTCCCCTTCTTGATGCCAGCCTCAGAACCGTCAGATGAAACTGGAAACAGCTGGAACGCAGAGCGAGAGGCACTACGCACACCCCTGTAACACTCTTTATATAACGCCGGCGTCTAACCTCGAAAGGGTTCTCTCCCTCCCCACGAGGCCCTGAAATGTGTTCTTTACAGATAAATATTTCAAGAACAGACCAGCTCATCTGGATCAAATCTTAGCTTTTTAAAGATGCAAATTGAAAATTAAGCATCAAAACCCAAGGACTCTGCGGAGCCGTGAGGAAGGGCTGTGCAGACGCATCAGACCTCGGCCGTCTCGAAAGCCGGGCCCGCGATCCCCACGGTCCTGAGCCGGGCTCGCTCGTGCATTTCAGAATTATTCTAAAGAGGAAGTAGGATCAGAACCACGGCGCACATCCCCAGCAGGCGGAAGCCGCTGCGCGTGAGACAGGTCAGTCCCAGAAATTGTTCTGCAAACTCATCGCAGCTCTTCTTTAACACGGCAACTTCACCGTGGCCCTGCAATGCCATTTCCTATCTAATATTCCAAATTTGGACATTTTCAAAGGGGACCAATCAGCGCTGCCAAAGAAATAGAATGCCGGGAAGCTGAGAATATTCAGTGTGTCGGGAACCTAACAATCACAACGCACGTTTGGGGGCTCACAGCGGCCCGCCCTGGGCTGGGGGTTGATCAGCGTCTCGCTCCGTCCGCGCCAGGTGCGCTGCCTCCCACCCCACACGGAACGAGAGAACTCAGAGATGCGGCGGAACCAGGGCGTGCAGCGCTGCTCGGGCAGAGCCAGGCCTGTACCAGGCTGAGTCCTGCCAGGAGGCTGTTTGTCCCGACACCGAGACAGGACAGACCGGAGTTGGGAAGCTCGGTGACACTTGAATGCCTTTCCGACAAGTTATTAGAGAACAGAAGGATACCTTGTGTTCATCCATCCATCCACCTGTCAGTCATCCATCCATCATCCATCCATCATCCGTCCATCCACCTGTCAGTCATCCATCATCCATCCATCCACCTGTCAGTCATCCATCCATCCACCTGTCAGTCATCCATCATCCATCCACCTGTCAGTCATCCATCATCCATCCACCTGTCAGTCATCCATCCATCCATCATCCATCCGCCCCCATGTCCATTCATTTGTCA
>CAUYPO010117645.1:0-36142 GCA_963574435.1 Cheirogaleus major | reverse complement strand
GTTTATAATCAACTTTATAATTAGTTTCAATATTGCCATATTCAACAGTCTTATAGGTCCCACTAAATACTTCAGAAGCAATGAAAAGTACTACCATGTTTCTCCGAAAATTAGACCTACCCATAAAATAAACCCTAGCAGGATTTCTAAGCATTTGTGCAATATAAGCCCTACCCCGAAAATAAGACCTAGTGATGGGCATGGCTACGCAGCGTATCTGCACAACCCATGCATTTTGTCACAAAGCGGTAAAGAAGATGAGCAGCCCTTCTCATCTGCCCCATGAGAGCTCTGTTGCTTGACATGAGAGATTGGGGCCAATGGTTCTGAAAGAAATAGAGCCACAAGAAATTCAGGATGGAATTCAGGGTTTGGAGAGTTATGATGATGTTCCAGAAGAAGACGACTTAACTATATTTGAATAAATGTACTTAAAAAAAAATAACACATTCCCTGAAAATAAGCCCTAGGGTGTCTTCTTAAGGAAAACTATAAGACCCTGTCTTATTTTCAGGGAAACACGGTAGAAACAGAAAGAATGGTGATTACCAGGGGCAGGGACGGGGGGGAAATAGGGCTAGGATGATGTGGGTCAGAAAGTACAAAGGTGCAGTTATGTAGGATAAATAAGTCTAGAAATCTGATATACAGAGTAAGGACTATAGTTAATAACATTGTATACTGGAAATTTGCTTAGAGAGTAGTGTTTTGGTTCTCTTACCATACATGCACCAAGAGGTAACTAAAGGAGGTAAGGATATTTTAATTTACTTGACTGTCATAATCATTTCACTTATATATGTCTATCAAAACATCTCATTGTACACCTAAACATATACAGTAAAAATAAAAATAAAATTATAGTTTTGAGCAGAAATAGTCATATTCAATAAATAGTTCAGTTTCTAAATTGAAAACCAAAAATGTAGAATACTATGCTAACTGTAATAGAGGATACAAAGATGTATAGGAAATGTTTCCTATCCTCTAAAAACTAGAATTTACCCAGAGAGGTAAGATGGGCGGTTTCAGTACAAGCAGAATTTTCTACAAACTACTGTATAAGACTGGATTTTATCCCCCTACTATAAGACAGTGCTTGCAAATTCTTCTAGTCATGCACAAATCAATAATAATAATATTTGCAGAGTTTCCTGAGTTAAAATGGGAGGGAATTTATAATTAGTAGGAGATATATATATACTTCATTTATATTATATAATAAAGTATTATAATTATAATAAAATAGAATATAAATTATTAGGTATAAAAATTGAATTCATATAAAACTTCTAAATAAAGTCTTGTTACTATTTCATTTATAAATTTGAGCTTAATTTTTAG
The DNA here is from genome assembly GCA_963574435.1 of Cheirogaleus major. NCBI lineage: Eukaryota > Metazoa > Chordata > Mammalia > Primates > Cheirogaleidae > Cheirogaleus > Cheirogaleus major. Next base: position 34,798 of record CAUYPO010117645.1, on the reverse strand, counting down.
GAACATAAAATTTTTATATCAGGTGCAGTGATTTTAAAATAATCTGCACAGATCCTTTGACACATCTTCCTTCAAAAAGTGGAGACTAATTTTTCGCCTCTTGAGTGTGGGGTGGACTTAGTGGTTTAGATCTAATGAAAAAATATGGCAAAGGAAATGGTGTGTGACTCATAAGACTAGATCATAAAAGATACTGTGTCCTGCTCCACGCTTTATTAGTTTGCTTGCTCTCGGGGAAGTCATCTGCCAAGTCAGGAAGACAATCAGTCCTTTTGAAAGACCCACATGCCAAGTAACTGAGGCCTTCTGTTAACATCCAGTAAGAAACTTAGGCCTCTGCCAACAGTCATGTGAGTGAGCCAACTTAGAATGGAATTCTTCAGCTCCAGTTAAGCCTTTGGATAACTATAACCCCAGCTGACCTCTTGACTGTAACATCATGGAAATCTCTGAGCCACAATCTCTCAGCTAGCCTACTTCTGAATGTCTTACCCAAATCAACTGTAAAGTAATAAATGTTTATAGTTTTAAAGTCTTTATAGTTTAGAATGATTTATTAAGTAGCAATAAGTCACCAATACGTCAGGTTTGTTTTTTGAGTTTTTGTTTGTTTGTTTTATTTTTTTGAGACTGGGACTCACTCCGTTGCCCAGGCTGGAGTGCAGTAGCATGACCATAGCTCACTGCAACCTTGACCTCCTGAGCTTGAGTGACCCTCTTACCTCAGCCTCTGGAGTAGCTGGGACTCCTAGCACATACCACCATACCCGGCTATTATATCAGGTTTTAATGATGATCTTTTAAAAGTCTTCATAGTCTACAATAACAAATAACTTTGGCTGAGTGACTGATAAAAATACAAAACAATTTTAGCCATCAAATATTTCTAACAGTTGAAAGATTCTATGCAAAATTTTTTCCCATTTCTTTTCTTGACAAATATAATACTGATATTGCATGTGTGTGAAAATGTGAAGGGACTTCAAATCTAATTGAATTTTTATATCATTCTATATTTCAAAATAATAATGAAACTCTAGAGCAGCCACTCTGCTGCTGGTAGAATATCAATAAAAAAGGCACATCAACAAAAAATGAATAGAAATATCTGGTGTATATGTAGTCTGGATTTGGTAGCCTCCACTCAAGATCAGCTATACCTTTGTGCCATGCTTTTTAAGCACCTACGTCATGAGTCTCTTGTCCTCAGTAGACAGAAGCGTGCACTGTAACTCCCTGTTTAAGTACCTTTTCAAAGGATAAAATTCCCCTGCGTGCCCCTGGTATCTTGACTACAGAACAGTGTTATAAGACCCCACTTTAGATAAAGTTTAGATGAAGTTTATGACAAAAAGGAATTCACAGGCTGTGGCAACCTCTGGCCCTACCAGAGTGATCAATGTCTCTACTCTCTCCCATTATCCTTTAGTAGCATACTAGTTTGTCACAGCACACAACTTGAGGAACTTTGTTTAGAAATTCAGAAAAGAGGAAACTCTCTTTGTATTAGTCTGCTAGAACTGCCATAATAAAATACCACAGACTGGGTGGCTTAAGCAATACACATTTATTTTCTTATAGTTCTGGAGTCTGGAAGTCTGAGATCAGGATGCCAACACGGTCAATTTCTAGTGAAGGCTCCCTGCCTTATAGAAGGTCACGATCTCGCTGTGTGCTCACATGGCCTTTCCTTGGTATGTGCACATGGTTAAGAGAGAGAAAGTGAACTATCTGATGTTCCTTCTTATAAAGACATTAATCCTATTGAATCAGGGCCTCACCCTTATGACCTCATTTAACCTTAACTATTTTCTTAGGAGGTCCATTGCCAAATACAGTTACACTGAAGTTTGTAGCTTTATCTTAGTCTATTTGGACTGCTATAACAAAATAACATAAACAGAGTAGTTTATACGTAACAAAAATTTATTTCTTATAGTCCTGGAGGGTGAGAAGTTCAAGATCAAGGTACCAACAGATTTGGTGGTTGTTGAGAACCGGCTTTCTGGTTTATAAATGGGCCCTTCTGGCTGTGTCCTCACATGGTGGTAGGGGCAAGAGATCTCTCTCAGGCCTCTTTCATAAAGGCACTAATCCTATTCATGAGGGCTCCATCTTCATGACCTAATAATTAATACCTCCCAAAGGTCTACCTCAAATACCATCCCCTTGGGGATTATAATTTCAATATATGAATTGAGGAGAATGAATGAATGAATTCATTCATATGAATGGATATGAATATATTCATTCAATATATGAATTCTGATGCAATTCTGTTGTCTGATGATACAGTCTGTATGATTTTAATTCTTTCTTTTAATTCTTTAATATTTATTGAGATTTGTTTTCTACCCCAGCATGTGACCTAAATATGGAAAGTATAAATTGATTAGTATACATACCAAGTACAATTAAAAATAAGTGAGTTCTGCAGTTATAGTGTGTTATGTTCCATAAACATCAATTAGGTCAAAGAATTTTATGGCAATGCTGATATAATCCATGTCATTGCTGATTTTTTTTACTACTTCTATCCATTGTCAAGAGAGAAGTATTAGTATCTCCTACTATGATTATATAATTATCTATTTCTCTATTTAATTCTGTCAAGTTTTGCTTTATGTACTTTGAGTCTCCATTGTAAGACACATATACATTTATAATTTTTATTTATTTTTGATGAATTAACCCTTTATTATTATGAAATGTCCCTCTGTTTCTCTGATATTAATGTCAGCCTTTTGTGCATACTTGTGTGTTATTTCTTTTTTCACTGTCTGCTTTCAACCCATGGCTTTATATTGAAAGGGTATCTCTTTTAGGCAATCTTTAGTAGATATTGCTTTTTTATCCATTTTGATAATCTCTACCTTTTTATTTGAATGTTTAAGTCATTAACATTTAATTATTGATTAATGGCATTGATTATTGTTACTTAGATCTACCACTTCATTAATTGTTTTCTGCTCTATTTTGTTGTACAGCCTTAGCTTTTTTCTTCCTCTGTTTATTTTTCTCTGTCTTCTTTTGGATTATTTACATATATTTTACAATCCATTTTAATTTATATATTGGATTTTTGGTTGAATATCTTTGCATTATATGTTTAGTTCCTTTAGGAATTTCAATACACATGCTTAACTTTTAGCAATCTACTTAGTGTTGGTTTTGTACCACTTCACATAAAATACAGAAATCACACTGCTCCATAGGTCATTTAGCCTCCTACCTCTACAAGCCTTTACAATATAATTTTCTTTCATGATATATGTTTTGAATTATATTGTGGGCATCACAAATGTTGTGATACTCTGAATTTTGTTATAAGAATGCCAATGTTTTTGTTTTAGCAGCCCATTAACATCTACTTGCTTTTGTTTATTCTGGAATCCTCGAGTATTTTTTTTTTTTAATTTGGTCAAATGTTAGTCAGATATTAGGATCTTACTCCAGCATATTGGCTAGTGGACTTCTTTAAACCTCTATTTCTTTTCTGAAAATAGGATAAAAATTATATTTACATCATAAGATTGTTAATAGGACTAAATATGATAATTTATTTAAAGGACTTCGCATGATTTGATGTTTAGCAAACACTTGGCATATATTAGCTATTTGCTATAATTAGTGGTCAATAAAATCCACCTTATAAATTGTTATCAAGAATAAAATAAATAGTAATACATATGTAAAGAATTTAGCTTAGTGCCTACCACATTTTAAGGGCTCAGTAAATGACAGCATTTATGTTACTCGAGATGAAGAATCTTCTTTTAGATAGTGATACAAAGGAGACCTTTCAAACAGGTGGGAACAGCATGCACCAAAGATAAGAACTAGAAGTGTCTAAGTCCTATTCAGAAGTAGTGTCTATTATATTTGAAATACAGAGTTCTCAAAGAGAATAATGGGAGATGTGGAGAATATAGAAAGGAAACTGAGGTAACAAAAGATTGGGAGAAAGTATAAGTTTTTTATCAGCATCCCACCATCCAAACTGAAGAGTGCCCCTGAACTGGCCTAGTTATCTCTAGAAAAAACATCCATTAGACACATATTTATTGAAAGCCTATAATGCACCAGACATTCTTCTAAGGCCTTGATATAGAATGGTAAAGAAAGCTGACATGATCTCAACTTTCATAGCACCTTGGAGAGCTCTCAACCAAGTTTACAAAAACGTTTATAATATATCTAACAGATATTAGACTTCCTACTAGGGTCTTTATTTAACTTAAAACAATGAAAGTAGTGCCATGTTACTCTCCAACTTCTATTCTATTTATTTGTCAGTGTCCCTATAGGTAAAGGAACTATATAATTTGTCTTCCAAACTGGATTACTTCTAATATTGAAAGAAGTTGCTGTCAATAAACTTCACCAAAATCATGGACATAACCTGAGTTTTTCCATGGCAAACTGGAATGTATACATATACTAGGTCCCTTTAGAAGTGATTTCTTTAGAAGTTTACATGTCGAGAGATCACAGATGTTTTCCTCCATTATGTTTTACTTACCTCATGCATACATATTAATTGTTGATTGACCACAGGATTCCCTCCTTAGATCTCTTGTCTTCTCTTAATTATGCTTACAGTTTTACCTAAAAACCTCTATGATAGTGTCTCCCAAATTTATATCTCCAGATCTTCCCTTTCTTCTAATATTTAGATTCACTTTATGTATTCATCTGTTTGCTGGACATCTCCAGCAACTAATTGCTAGTAACTAATTGTAGATAAAAGCTGCTAACTTTGTATTAAAAAACCAAATTTCACATATTGTTCCTTTTGTCTCATGTACATCTTTGATTATGAAATTTCCTTTTTCCTGGAATGACTTGTTTTCTGTTCTCTCAACCACACCTTTTGCAAATTCATTAAATTTTTCCAAAGACCTCAAGCATGAACCTTATAGTAAGTAATAGTAATACATATATAAAACAAAACAAAACAAACAAAAAAACAAACTTAAGAATAAAGTTAGCTGTTACCTTATTAAAGAAAACTTTTCACAACACTTGTTAAAGATAGTAAGGAAGACTTTATTCAAGGGAGGCTTTTCCAATGGTATTTTGCAATAGAGGAGAGAGATCAGGCTCACCTCTGAATATAACAAGGACAAGACTTACAGCAAGGAGCAGGGTGGAGATGAGTTGATGGGAAATTACTGAGAGAAATCATGAAGTCTAGGGTATTCTTGCTAGACTGACTCAATACAATTCTTGCTCAAGGCAGGCCAGGATGATAAGATACGGAAGTTGGGGGTGATAAATTTGATCAAATGTCAAAGGTGTGAAATTTTGCTAAACTTACCCAGCAGTATTCTTGCTAAAACTGGGCCAAATAGACCAGAGTCCAAGGTCAGGGACTAATCAGAAAAAAGACTCTGAGGAGCCCAACTCAGTTTGATCTAAGAGAGTCTTTGTTAACCTAAAAACCACCTACCCTAACCCAGATGGAGTAAAATGTCTTTTTTAAATGGTTCTAGGGTTCTTTGTATACACATATATCTTAACATTTGCCATAATACTTCGAAGTTATCAGCTTTACTCATTTGCCTCCTCCCCTAGACTGTAAGATTCTTAAGCGCCAGAGTTGAGAGTTGTTTTTATTTTTGAAGACCCTGATTCAAAGTAGGTACCCACATATTTATTCAACCAAATCAAATTGAAGTTTTCACTTGTAAAACTGTAGTCAAAGGAGTTGACTATATTTTCATCATTTGTAGTCCTGGCACCCAATAATTTTGCCTGGGAATTACCCCACAATTCATTCATGTCTTGGCTACAGCATAGTGAATGTGGTGACAAGTAGTTGTAAGATTATATCTGGTAGTAAACAAGCATAAAAACATGAAAGTCTTTGTAGGCTATGGCAATGATTTTGAATTCTATCATAAAGGCACCTGTAATACCTTTAACAACACAATTTTGAGAGATCACTGTGGCTTAGTCACTATGTGAGCACTGAAGCATTTGTATGTTAAGAAACACAGATACTATTTAAGAAGCCATTGCAATAGTCAAAGAAAGGGCTGGTAGAGGCCTAAAATAGAGTGGTGGCTAGGAGACAAGAAAGATCAATTAATCTGAGCTACACGTTGTAGGTAAAATCTAAAAGATTTGTTGATAAAATTTATGTGGAAAAACTAAGCTGTTATGTATTATTTACTGAAATTGGGAGGACTGATTTTAGAGAGAATAGATATCTGGCATCAAACAAGAGATTTCTTTTGAATGTACCATACTTGAATAATATCTAAGACTTTCAAGTAGAAATGATGAATTGGAGAGTTATCAGCATAGAGATTGTTATTTAAAGCCATGAGCATAATTCACTGCAGAGAAATGAGAAAGGGGCTTAGTATAAAGTACTTATAAACTCAAACATGGAGAGATTTTAGGGAAGATAAAGAGTGTGAAGAAAACTGAACAGAAGCAATAAGAAAGGTAGAAGAAAACATAGGAGAGGTTAATTTCAAAGAATCTAAAAAAAAAGTTTCAAGAAGGAGAAATGATCAACCAACTGTGGAAAATGCTGTTGAGAATTTAAGAAAGATTAGATCATAAAAAGTGTCTCTTGTATAATATTTATTACTATAAAAGCCTTTTATGAAAAGAGTTTCAACAGTTTGGTGGGAACAGTAGGGGTAAAATCCATATCTGAATTGAAATGCTAATAGAAGGTGGAGAAAAGGAGGAAGTACAAGGAGACAACTCTCTCAATAATTTTTGCTCCAAAGTTGTACCAAAAGAAGAAAAAGGAACGGTAGCCAGAGGGCAATGAGAGCCGAAGGTATGTGGTAGTGGTACTGCTTGTGATGGTGGTAGGAGTGGTGGTTATGGCCCTTTAAATGTTGAAGGGAATGATCCAGTAGAGAGAGGGTGAAAAAAGAGAAAGCCAAGGTAATTGCAGTAATAAAGGTAAAAGGGGTGGGGACAACACTTCACCAAAGGTGAAGAATTTGACCTCTGTTAAAAGAAGAAATACTTCCTTCATTCTGTCAGGTTAGAAGAAGTTACATGAACATATAGCCAGGTTTATAAATTTGATTATGGAGAGATGAGAGCACTTCCATCAGTTGGCCTTTATTTTGACAATAAAGGAGATGTATTACAAAGTCTTGAAACAAAATATGCAAACCAAAAAGGCTCTCCTGCATGTTCTGTGTTTTAATTTCCCATAGATGTTGAGGGCTCTGACTAAAGGGCTTTTCTATAAATTTCCCCAGTCATTACTAAATTATGTGGCTATTAAACTTTATGCTATTTATGGAATTAAGGAGATAATATATAAGCCCTTATTTTCCATGTCAAATATAATAAAAATTAATGATAAATAAAATATGTCTCTTACTCTTTCATTATTCATTCATCCAACACATATACTTATTGGACATGTACTATTTAATTATTTCATCCCTACCCAAAATACAACTCTGTGCAAAATACTAGGTTAGGGACTAAGAATGTAGGATCAAAGACCAAAGAAATAGATCCCTACTCCTAAGATAAGAAGCTTATCTCTAGATTGATGTTATAGCTAAGAACTATTACACAAAGCTTTAATATAAATGGAGTGTGATAAATTCCATAAGGAAGAAATTGATATGAATATTTTAAAAAAGATTTCAATTCTTGTTTAAAGAATAATGAAAATAACATGTGAAAGGCCTTAAAGAATGGAGAGAATTTTAATAGATATAGATAAGGAAAAATGCATACTGGGCAAAACATAAAAACAGAAGCAAAATCCCAAAGATGGTAAGATATAGTTTGTGTACAGGGAAAGAAAATGGAGCTCTTTTCCTATAATATACATTAGGCAAAAAATTGAAATTTTTCTTCATCCTGTAGGTGGGAAACCATGAAGGTTTTGTTTTCTTTTGAGTGTAAGACATAACATGATTAGAACCCTATTTTGGGAAGATGAATATTATAGCAGTGAGTGATTCTTGAAACAGATTCTGGAAGCAGAGAAGGAAATTAGGAGACTTTTTAAAGTGCTAATGGGATAATGTTCAACCAACCAATGCAAGACTCTGGCTTTTGTCCCTCTGGGTTTCTAGTACCTTGCTTTGGACTCAAACTTTTAATATTTATGTCTGGACACTTGGCTGTGTATCCTGGTACTTGCTAGACTTGATTTCCTATTTAGCTATAGGCTTTGCTTATTTTTCTTACTTTGTTTATACTCCTGTGGCCTTTGATGAAAATCCTGCATATTCACTTCTTTCCTATAACTCGTCTAGGCCACAGGCCTTCCTCTGCTTCATGCCCATCTTAACTTCCATGAGATCAAGTTTGGTATTTTGACACACAAAAACATTAAGGGAATCTTCTATTACAGAAGATAACATCCATGTAGACTAGAGTTAGTGGGAATGTGTTAATAATTTTAATAGTAGAGGGAATCAGGAATAATTTTTTCCTAAGATTAATAAGCATAAATTTTATATCAGTGTTTGCCACCTGATCCTGAATTCATCAATAGGTTTGTCAAAAAATAAATTCATGAACAACAACATGATTCAAGTTATTGTATTAGTTGAGGTGGCTGTGGTAGGAAATAGACCCAGAAATATACATTGATTCAAACATAACTGCCATTTATTTCTGTCACTCCAAGTTGGATAATCCTGGGTCTGAGAATAGTTTTTCAACCAGGGATTCAGGGAGCCAGGCTCCTTCTATCTTATGGTTCCATCAGCTTCAAGGACTTCATCCTCATCTCTTTGTAGTGGTCAGAAGAAAAAAGAAAACAGAGGAGGTACATTGTTTCTAAAAAGCCTTGGACAAGAAATGACACATAGCATTTTGCTCACAATCCACTAGAAAGAACTCAGCTCATGGTCACACATAATAGCAAAGGGAGCTGAGAGTTTTAGTTCTTGTCTGTCCAAAGAAGGGAAAAACCATTTTTTATGGCAGCTATTAATTTCCACCAGAGTAAAGAAAAATAAGGTAAAACTGATTACAATATTCTTTGCAAATATGAGATAATATTAACTTGTTAAATTAAATTAAATTGGACCTAAGGCTACCTCTGTATCTTGAGTCCTATGTAATGAACTGCAACCTAACTTAGTATATAAACAACTGAAAGCCTAATTTGGGAGTATATTTTTGTAACAAATAGATGAATGACAGCCAATCAAAGCAACCAAGCTTCAGCCAATCACAGGTTGCCAAGTGATCATACCACATCCAAATAAGGCAAATGTTGAACTGTACCCAATCTAGCTGTTTCTGTTTTTTGTCTATAAATACTCTCTGTCCGCATTTTGGAGCAGAGTTGGCTGAATCTCCACTGGTTCTTGGTGGAGATCTACCTAGTTTATGAATCATTCTTTCCTTCTTTGCTAAATTAAACTCTGTTAAATTTAATTTGTCTAAAGTTTTTCTTTCAGCAAACTATATGAAAAAATAATATGTATGATTAAACACTAAATATAAGATGCTGCTATTGCATCAGCACAAGTTATACAGTGAGAAATTATACAGAAACTATAGGAATTAGATTCAGTGCATTTCTGTGTTAAAATGTTTTAATAGTGATTTTCTTCTCTAAAATCACTGTTAAATCACAAGTTGAAAAGGAACTTGGGAAAAAAGCTTCTTAGTAAAGTAAATAACCGATTCTTATCAACTATTAATACAGCTTTCAAAACAATTTAGACAGGAAATAAAATGTGCTTCAATCTTATATAATGTATAATATTCTCTGCTGTGTGATGTAGGTCAGAAGGAGTCTGAAGATGAAGAATTGGATTCCAGTTTTAGGATATCAGTGTTCAAACTACCCATATATACTTCAAGTCCACTGAAGTATGCCGCAGTACTGAAAGAGAAAAAACAAGATTATTTTCCTGCATATGCTCAGTCATTTTCTCCCACTCTTCTACAACCAATAATTAAAAAAGACACCCTGTTAGATAGGAGTAGAAGAAAAGAGTTTTTTACAACATACAGAACCGGTATAAAACTCCAAACACTTAGTGATGTTGATAAATATTACACAGAACAAAAGAATCAGGAATGTCATAAAGAAAAAATAACAGCTATAGCTGTGGCACAGGTTGCCCAAAGAAGAGCTAGCCTAGCTGTTCATGAAAATTTGAATAATAAAAAATATGCTCTACAGAAACTAATTGAAAAAGATAATGAGGCAATTGAGAATGGTTTACAACAACATAGGCAGGACAGAGTCAACTACCTTGAAAACGTTAGACAGAGAAGAGCTGCGTTTCTAAAAGAAAAAACCCAGAAGGCTACAGAGCGCTTATTAGTTCAAAATTTAAATAATGAGCGCACTCTTTTGATGAAAGGAATGCTTAAAATTGACAGACAGAAGAAGAATGAGGCTCTCCTAAGACAGAAAAGGCAGATTGTTCAGCAAAAACGAAGAACAGAAAAATATCGGAAGAATTTACTTAAACAAATGAAGCAATGTAGGTAGGTACAGTTTAGATATAATAGAAACTTTTAAGTCAATTTCATGTGGATAATGCAGACTAAATGTTGAGAGCTAATAAATAATATTTTGTTTATAATATAATACATTCTAACATTCTACTTTGAAAAATATAAACAAGCAAAAGGACAAATTATGTACTAATATATTACCAAAGATTAAACCAAAAAATAACTCTTGTCTTTCCACACCTCCCACCCTTAGCCAACAAAGTCTGCTTCCCAATTACTAGTTGTTCTTAAAAGTGGCATCACCTTTAGTGCCAGAAACCTCAAAGTCCTTTACAACTCAGTCCCCCTCATTACCAGCATCTAATGTTTTCCTACTCATTTTCCTTCTAAAAGGAGTCTCAAAAGGATCCTTCCTTTTCAATCCCGCCTCTCTTATTCTAATTCAGACTCTCACCCTCATGGTCTCTAAGAATTCACATTATTTTTCCCATTGAGATTTCCATCTCCATTTTCCATATTTTCTTCAGCCCATGTCTGTTCTCTAGCCTACAAACCTCAACTGTCTTTACAATGAAGTTCTAGCACATAATTTCCTATTTAAATATGTTGATAGCTTGTAATTTCTCACAAAATAAATCTATTTTATCTCCTCTGAATGGTATTTCAGACATCATGCTCTATTCTATCTAATTTAGACTCATCTCACACTAAGTTTTCTGCTATAACCTCCTCCTTCCTCCCCTAATAGCATTCATCGCTCTAGACAAACTAAATTACTCTCCACTTTGTACTTTCTTATCCCTGTGGTTTTACTGATACTAGCCCCTTTTCCCTCAAATATGCACTCTTCAAGGAAAGTACAAACTCACAATGTTAACTGTTGTCTGCATATTATTATGCAACACAAGTCTCTAAGTTATTGTGCAACTGAGAATGCTTTGGGGCATTCTAATTGGTGAGAAGGTAGGGCCTTTATGTAAAGGAAAAGACATTTTTTTCCTTCAGAGAGAAGCATCACAAGTGGCTGATGCTTGGCTGTGTGGCTGTTTCACACCTGTTTGTCACCTTCATGTAGTGCATGAACTACATAACCACTGGCAAAATTTCTCCTTTTATTATCCATCCTTTAATAATCAATTCAAATGGCATTTTCACTTTTAATCTGTCCCTACTACTCTTCCAGCCTGAATTAGTCCGTTTAATTTTATGGTGATTCCAAAGCACTTTATTTAAATCTCAATTCTTGCAGTTGTCACAAGAGAGCCTATATATATATATATATATATGCTTAGCTTGTGAAGACTTTATAACATAATTTGGAGCATTTTTCCATTTCAATGCCCAGTACAGTACTTAGTTAACAAATTTATTCAACAAATATTTATTGAGGAAAATAGGTAAAAATCCCAATTAGTAATGGTTGGATATAAGCTCATTTAAGTCATATAATGGCCACTGAGTGTTTTTAATGTATTTTTACTTAATGCTTAAACCACTGGAATGAGAAACAATGTGTATTTTTCTTTAAATGTTTGTACAATGAAGATAAGTAATCAGAGTTATTAAATGTGTAGCACAAATATAATTAACCAAGCTATTAAAATAGCTTCACTAGTCATTAGAAGAACATAAGTGCTTATTTCATGGCAATAAATTTGTCCTCCACATTTTTTTTCTGTCCCTCCATGATCATTGATATTTCTACTAAGAATTATTTCCCTTCAATTCAAATCATTCAAGTAGTAATTCACTTTTAGCTCTTGAAGATTTCTATCACAGGTGATGTAGAGACATAAAGATCATTTGGCCCAAGAAACGAAAAATCTAAGTGGGAAATAAGGTATCAGACCATAAGACAACCAGAGTTAAATAACACTACAAACAATAATGTAAGCCATATCAAGAGAGAATTAAAATTTCTGGTAGATAAACAGGTGAGAGTAATCTAGGAAACTGGAAAGAAGAAAAAATTTCTTTTCTCAGACATTGCAAGGCTGACACCCCTATAGCAAAAGACAGATTAACAAGAAAAAAGCATAACAAATGTATTTAATCAAAATTTTACATGACAGGAGGGCCTTTAGAAATGAAGACCCAGGGAAAACTGTATATTTTATGCTTGAGTTTGAGCAGGAATGGTCGGTTGTATAGAAGCATGATTGGATAAAAAGGGAGTATAACCTAACAGTAATAAACTGGTGGGAACTTAGCAAGGCCTGTTTATTCAGATTCTTCTTGGCCTTTCTGTGTAATATTCTTTCCCTCTGGATATAAGGCAGGGCACCCGTCACATTAGTGTCTTTTAAAGAGAGGGGGCAGGACAAGTTCAGAGCAATCTTTCTGCTTCTGTAAATTTCTCAATTTCCTCCAGCTTAGAATACTCAGTATGTCAAGGTGCAATATTCGGGGTAGCCTTTCCTGCACCTTATCAAAACCTTCAAAGAGAAGGCTTAACTAAACATGAAAGTGTTCATTCCAATTCTCCCTTCCCTGTCATACAAAGATGAAAAAGATATTCTAATCTTCTAAGAACTCTCAGTGCTGTGGCAAACATAAGCATACATTTGAATTATTACAAAAAAAAGTAGGAAAAGTACAATCGCTGATAAGAATTTGGAAAAGCAGAAATATGAGGGGAGACCATTTTGGGCAGGGAGAAGAAAAGTTGGTAAGTTCAGAATAGGTAAAGTTTGGGGGAGAATAAGGAAATGGTAAATAGTGCTGCTATGGCAGAAGGTTTATGAAGGAGCACAGTTGAAGGTGCAATTTCTTTGGAAACATGAACTTGATTAGAAAGGGCCTCTAACTCTCAGTGGACAGTTAGTTGCATGGTAAAGACCATTAGGACTCCCACCAGAAAGAAACATTGCATTTTAAATATGTATTTTACAACAAAACCTTCTTTTCAATACATATCTCAGAAAATAATCATTAGGACACACTTTGGACAAAGCTTTCTCAAACAAATGCAAACATTTTTAAATTGTTCCATGATAAAGATTTTTTTATTTTAAACTAAACTTAATGAGATGGGAGCTCTGGAAACTAATATTGACTCAAAACATTTTAACCTACGTTTGGTAAATTTGGATTTCATTAGTTGTCAAAGGATATTTTTAATAACATAAAACCATGACCCATACAAATATACAATGAGCACATGCCAAAGATTTTATTTAACTCATTAATGAAGAAACCAGTAAGATATAGCCAGTTTAAATGAGAATTCAAAGACCATACAAATATAAATCTATATATCTATATCTATATATATATATATATTGACAATGAGGAATACCAAAATAAATTTACGAATAGATTCACAACCAGTCAATATCGACTGGAATAATCAATTATAACTTAACTGGACAACATTTATTTATATGTCTATATACAAGACACATTTGCATTACTTATATTTTACTCAATTTACACATTGGTTAAACTGCTTGAAGAGACTGAAAGGCACAGATAACTCTGAAGAGTGTACTAGCCAGAATTCCCAGTAATTCTTTTTTTAAAAAAAAAATTTTTGAAAGCCTTTCACACATTTTTTTCTAATATTAGATTGAAGCTCATCAGCCAAAGTTTTATCCTTGGATATTTTAAGTGGCCAAACTATGTATATACATATGCTTAAGACTTATACAGAAATACTTAGAGATCTTTATAGCTGCTCATTTTATTTAAATTTATTTAAATGGTATCATTTCAAAAAGACTTTGTGCCAGAAAGGAATTTTAAATAAGAAGAAAGCATTTGCCTTTTCCTAATTATAAGCCATTTTCAGCTATAAATTTACTGAGGTACTTTATATAACACCTTCTTAAGTATAAAAAATATATTTTTATCCCCTAAATTTAAAATAATTTTCCTTAATATAGACTTTATATGTATGTGTATATGTGTGTGTGATTTTTGGACATAATTCTTTATAATTTATTGTAATAAAAATATATTTTGGAAAAGAGAATGAAAGTGGTCTGATATATTAAAATACAGATCTAGTGCAAATCAGTGTAATTTAATCAGCTTAGTTTTTATCACAGTAAATTGAATGTCTGACAATAATTAATTTGTAAAGGATACAGAGTCCAATGAGCATCCTAATGTATCCTAACCGAATTGTACTCTTTTGTAAGCTTCTGCAAAGGTATTATCCTTGAAATCACACATTAATAAGGCATGGTTTGGTTATGTCAGTAGTATGTTACAAAGGGCATTTTTGAATTTTACTCTAAATGTTTCCAAATAAAGGTTGGGTATCAATATGTAGAAAGGAGCTGTGACCAAAAAATAAAGTTTGTTTAGAGACTTCAGAGATTTTTAAATTTTGATGTTTTTTCTGCTGTTGAATCTTCATTCACTTGACCTAAAATCATTCTGATGAATTTCAATAATTAAGGAAGTTATTGCTAAGAATGTAGATCCCTGATGCTGCTATGTGGAATGAAGAAGAATAAAGGAAAAAAGGGGAACCATAAAACTCTAGTTTAGAAAGTTAATAAAATACCCACAGGAGTATTTAAGTATGAATTTAAGAGAGACTTTGGAATGAAAGAGTCTATATATCAGACAAAAGCCAAGATATTCTTGTCTGCACTCTGAGAAAGTGATATTACTGTTTAAGACAGAATAGCAGAGTGTCCATATTGAAGTTGAGTATTAGTTAGCATGGAAGATCTAGAAAATAAAGTGGTTATCTGATTGCATAATCTTCTATTTGTCCTTATTTGGTCATTGATTGACCTATACCACTTTCTTCATTCACTGTGGTCTTTAAATCCTGATTTATAAAGATTTTTTTTTCCCCATCAAACTTCTGCCATAATCATAGCTAACTCCCAAATTCATAATAACAACCCTCCCAATTACCTAACACCAATATTTTTGTATCCTAACAAATTTTATGCCACCTAACTTTAAAAAACTCATTTCCATAGACTCATAAAGACTTGGAACTGCCCCACCTCTTAAATCTTAAACTCTTATGTATGTGTTTATAGTTAAAATCTTCTATCTCTTCAACTCCTTTCTTGTTTTACTTTCACCATACATATTCATCAAATATATGGTGATACCTATCCCTCCCATAAATACCTTTATACACTTTTCATTTCTAGTGTAGGCTTCAGGGTTCTTCAATGCAATTATTCTTTTGTCCATTCTGTCAATGTTTCTGAAGTCCTTTCCTGTCATTTCTTCCATTATACTGACCAGCTCTCCCTCTCCTCGCAACCCTACCTTAGACCAATCCAACAATCTGTATTCATGCCTTATATTCAGGTAAAAATGGCTAAAAGATGTTACTGACCTGTAGATTTATGCCAATATTAATTTTATTGCCTCCACCTTTTAGCTGCTCCTTCCATTGCATGCTTATTCTCCCATTAACTATAAGAGCAATTTCAAACCTTCTTCAACTGTAGAGTTTTTTAACTAAACAATATTTATGGCCTCTCCTTCTCAACAAGCTACTTTATCTATTTCCCAAATAAATTTTAGTCCTTCAAGCTTTAATTTATTCAACTTTCTATGTCTATATCTATAAAATTCTATATATTATACGTTTACCCTAACTTCCTTTTCTGCAGTCTCATGATTAGGTATACATTTCCCTGTTAAAAGCTAATAATCCTCTACTTATGATTTTTGTAATCTCTAAAATCAAGTAACATAAGGCCTTTGTGTAAGCCAATGTATTTATGGTACTTTGTTATACAGGATACAAAATAGAGATTCCAATGTCATTCTCCTTTTCCCAAGGTTGTTTTGGTTGTTCTAGGACTTTTGTATTTCCATATCAATTTGAAGTTTAATAAATTTAAAACATTTAAACTTAATTTAAACATTTAAAATAAATCTAAATTAAACCTAACATATGTTTAGAATAAATTTAACTGTCAATTTCTACCAAAAAGATTCTTGGCATATTAATAGGGATTACATTGAATCTATAGATATTAATATATTTGGGGAGAATTGACATCTTAATAATATTGCCTTATAATCTTTGAACATGGTATATCTTTCTATTAATTTAGCTATTCTTCAATTTCTTTCAACAATATTTTATTATTTTTAGGTATAGACCTTGCAGATCTTTTATTAGATTTATGTTTAAGTATTTTATGCTTTTCTGATCATAATTGAAATTGAATTGCTTTCTTGATTTCATTTTCCAATTATTTGATGCTGGTGCATATAAATACAATTGATTATTGTATATTTATCACTCTTCAATTATTTTTTAGATTTGTTTTTTAATTTTTATTTTGAAGTAATTATAGATTCACTGGAAGTTGCAAAGGTGGTGCAGAGAGATCACTCATTTCCTTCACCTAGTTTACTTTGTCCACAGTTTAAAATTCTTATCAGTAGGGGAGTTATTTCAATATACTTCTTAGACTTAGTACCCTTTTGCACATGTAATTAGTGCACTTAATTACATGTGTAAAATCCCTTTTTCCATAATTTCTGTTCTGCTACATGCCCAGACATGACTACTCTCCTGAGCTCTAGACTCATGTTAGGAGTAGCTAAATATTTTTTTTCTTCCCCATTTGTTTCTTCCCATATTCAATCATTCATTGTCTCTTAAGAGTTTAACTCAACCTTCTACTCTAGGAGTAGCTAACTTTCATTGAGTGATTATTAAATGCCAGGCACTCCTTTAAGAATTTTCAATTTATTAGCTTACTTACTTCTTAATAAACCCTATGAGTCGGATTATCCTCTTTATAAAGATGAAGAATGCTGAGAGAGCTTAAATAGCTAGTCCAAAAATCACACCATCAGTAAGTTTCAGAGCTGGGTTTTAAACTCAAGCAGAAATGGCTTTATTACCTGTACTCTTAACAACAAGCCATTGCTTCTCTCTATTCAATTTCCTGGGTGTGATCACATAGACAACCAGACTTTTTAAGGGCAACATTACCAAAACAGAACTCTAATCTCTCTTCCCATCTGTTCACTCTCCCTACATTTCCTATTCTGATGAATGCCACTATTATCTATCCAGTAAAAGTAATGATTAAATGTCAGGCATTTCTCTAAGAATGTAAATGTATTAACTCATTTAGTCCTTTATTAAACCCTATGAGTTGAATTTTCTCTGTAAAGATGAGGAAAATGAGATAGAAAGAACATAAAAAACTTGTCAAATCGCACAGTCAGTAAGCTGCAGACTTTCTAGTCTTAAACCTTTCTTCCACTCCTCAAGTCCAGACTGAGTATACCTACTTATAAATAAAGTACTCCATGATCTTGTCTCAGTTGGTTTCTCCAGGCTTTTATCTGCTCCTCTTTTCTACTTTCCAAAAACGTATGTCCCATTTAGAGGGATATCAGTTCCTAGAGCATGCCAATCTGAGTCATCCTCTCTGCCTTTGTTTTGGCTGTTTGTGCGACACAAAATAGCTTTGACAAAATGCTCCTCCTCCCACATTCTGCCTGGAAAATACACATCTTTTTAGATATTCATTTCAAAACTTATTTTAACTTTAAAGCCTTTCTTTCTTTCCTTCCCCCTGCTCTCTAGGAGCTGGAGGCTGGAAGTTTAAGATCAAAGTATCAGCAGGTTTGGTTTCTCTGAGGCTTCTCTCTCAGATGGCCACCTTCCTATTGTGTCCTCACCTGGCCTTTCTTCCGTACAGTCACATTCCTGGTATCTATCCCTCTTCTCATAAGGACACTAATGCTAATCATATTGGATTAAGACCTACCCATATGATCTCACTTAGCTTTAACAACCTCTTAAAGGTCCTGTCTCCAAATACAGTCACATCCTAAAATACTAGGACTTTAACTTATTAATTTTGGGTGAATACATTCAATCGATAAAAGTGTCCTAGACAAAGCTTGGATTTAGTTAGGTTTAAGTAGAAATTCTGCAAATCCTGACATAGGGTTGTTTTAGATGTTTCTTTGGGAATCTAAGACAGGTTTATATGATTTCTCAGTTCTGGCCAATAAAAATATTATAAATATTTGTCCAAAAGGAATATTATTTAATGATATAACCAAATTCTATAGAGTTCTTTTTCCCATTTGTATATGTCTATTTTGAAGATATCTAATTATCATCAACAATCTGATTACTATAATGTTAGTAATTTAAATGTATCTAATTCTATGACCTTTCTTTTTCCTCTTAGGGCTGAAGAAATATATAAAAAACACTGTGAAGAAAAATTTGTTATTGATATGATTACCTTTCAAAAAGCCTGTGAAAGATTTCAAGACGTTAAAGCAAAAGTTGCAATTGTGAAGACTGGTTTACCCTATGAATTTCCTAATGGATGACAAAATGAACCAATGCCAGATCACATCCTATGATCATCTTAAATTCTGGCTATTATTTTTAGCTGAAGGAATTTGTAATAATACTCTGGAAGAAGAACTATTCTATTCTACAATATGGATGTATATGTAAATTTTATAAAAATATAAAGAATAGTTTAAATGTTTCTCTTATTGGTCATAATTTAACTTAAATCAAGTTGACTTAGCCCCTTCAAAAGGTTCCTTATATATGCAGATGCTCAAGGAACAATTAAACTGACTTCATTTATTGCAGGCAATATTGCAAAGTCACTGCTTACATTCTGTTGCATATCCTCTCTGAGAATAGCAATCTGTAAGATATTTTCAGTTTCTCTGCCAACCTTAACATAGTAATTTCTACCCCTACTGCTGACTTTTATAAGATGCTATGTATTTGATTATTTTCATTGCCTGCTTTCATATATTTAATTATATTTCCTGTTTATTTTGTTAAAACAACTTCTGAATTTTTTTTCAAAATCAAGTTTTTGTTATTGTATCAGTGATTCATGTTCTTATAAAACTTATAAAAATATAAACTATAAAAAGTAAATTAAACATTCTTATCACCTTCCTTGATTATAAGATCTGTGTATATTTACTTTTAATGTATTTGCCTTTTTTGCATATATTTAGAGGTGAAGATGAGAGATAGAGAGAGAGAGAGAGAGAGAGAGAGACAAAGGAAAGAAGCAAGAGAGTATACATATAATTATATAATTGTGATCACAAAGTATACAGAAGTCATATAATTAACTTTACATCTATTTAATGCATACTAATAGTAGAAAATTTGAAATATAAAGAAAAACATTTAAAAGATATAAAAATTCTTTTTAAAATTTACATTTTCATCAATTTTCAATAATGTTTTCATATATCTATAAAGATAAATAGCTTACTATAATTAGTACATCACTCACTAAATACAATGTGGCTAATGCCATTCAAAATTTCTCTTTAAGACTCATCAGTTATGTATGGAAGTTTTCAAGCTGTGTTGCTTTAAAAATTCTCTAATTTTATCAATCTATGGTAAATTTCCAAAAATTAAGTATTTTATAACAATGATTATTCAGTTGTGCTTCTATGTTGGACTGCTAACAAATGCTGGTAGGATTTTCCTAGTTTTCCATAAAATAATAGCTGTCTATTTAAATCCATGGCACCAGCTCTCACTTTCCTGTTAATTACCGGGTAACTAATGAGAAAGTCATATTGGTATTTCTAATTATTCTGCAAAGAGAACAAAGGGACATATTATGGGGTGGTGAAAAGAGTGACAGACTTATGTTTCCCATATAAAGTTAGCTAATTTATCTGTTACCCCAGTTTTCTGTTCTGTGCTTGGAAATAATATATATATATTTTGGAGAATTACTTTCCACAAAGTAAATATTTAATAAATGTAACTGTGTAGGAGTGGAGGAAGAAGTCATCTTCTCTGTGTAATTATGAGAGGATTTGTCAACTATTGACATGAGAAGATTTGAAAAGTACCATCAAGGAATAGTACACTTGTTTGTGTGATATATTTGGATATAAGTCATTCATGTGGCCAATACATTTATTGAATGCTTTTTGCCCTTCCTCTAAGCTCCGAGTTCATGCTGTGAATCTTTTATAGCTTTTATTATACAATAGGTAACCAATAATTTCCTTGACTATTTCCATTTAACTCTGAGCTTGAAAGTAAAGAATGTTTTACTCATCTCTATGTCTCTATTAATTTGAAATAAGGTTATTCATAATGCTTTTTCTGTTTATAGCCCTCCGTTCCTATTTACGTACTGTCCTAAGTCAATCTCATGACCTTTACTACTATTGTTTATGTTTTGAAAAATCCAAAATCTGTATTGCTAGGTTATAGCTCTAGTTTTGATATGTCTCCTATATTTCCAAAATACATGCTAGACTTCTCTACTTTGAAGGCCTGAAATATTTTTTAAATCATACATTAAACTGGAATTCATTTTAATTTTCTTATTATTCTCCTCTCCTCCCCGACATACTGCTTCTCCTTCTATATTCACCGACACTCACAATTCATAGCCATCTACATGGTTTCCCATAATAGAAAGTTAGAAGATATCTTTGACTCCTTTCTTTCACTTTACCATATTTTACTAGATATTATGTTCTACATGTTCTCTCTGCAGAAGGTCTCTATGGCAGAGACTGGCTAGGTTTTCACCAAATCCATTTTTTCTTTCTCTTTCTTGGGCACAACTAATCTATAATCACCAGCCTCCCTTGAAGTTAACTGAGGAATACGACTGAGTCCTGACCAGTGGAATCTGGGTAAAAGTGATGGGCACCCTTCCAGGTATGTCCCATGTACTATTCCCATGACCTTTCCTCTACTTTGACCACCTTGGAACATCTGGTCACAGATGACTGAACCACTAAATGGAAAGAACCCTGGCTCTTAAATCACTACTTGGAGTAGAATCAAGAACATCTGTTTTGTGCTTTACATAACCTAAAAGAAAATTCAATTACATTAAGGGCTTTATAACCCCATTGATTACATTAGGCCAGCAGATAGCAAAGATTTAATCAATAGCAATTTGGTACCAAAAGGAAGAATGCTACCATCAAAAAAGCCCAACATATGTGGTGTTTGCTTTCCAGGGTAGTAAGGAAACCACTATTGAGACTAGAAACAAATAGACCCAGGTTTACTGACAGTGTAGCTCAAGGGTAGGCAAGCTTTTTCTCTAAGGACCAGGTAATAAATATTTTAGACTTTGTGGACCACAAGGTCTTTGTGGCAGCTACTCAACTCTGCTGTTGTATTATAAAAGCAGCCATAGACAAAATGTAAATAAATGAGTGTGGCTATATTGTAATAAAACTTTATTTACAAAAACACAAAGCCAGCCAGATTTAGCCCATGGACCATAGTTTTCTGACCTTTGGTATAGGTAATATATTGGGCTTGCAATTTTTTAGACCTTATACACGAATGGGTGCTAGGTCCTCTCTTCCAAGCTAATACAAATCTTAAAGGCAACAAATTTCTTAAATAACTACTGTAGCCTTCTTTGTACTAATAAAGCCACCCTAAAGTGTTATTGCAAATTAATAAAATTTGTTTACACACACTAATAATAGTGAAGTATTTCAAAATAAATCATCATGAAAACAATATGTAAATACCAGAACGAAATTGGCTTAGAAAAGGAAGTGCCATCTTGAAGCCCAAGGTAACAGGAAGGAGTAACACCAAGTGACACTAAAAAAGGAAATGATCAAAAAATAAGATTAGAACAGGGAGATGATATACTGTGACCTTTTCTTTGAAGAGTGAGATACCGATAGAAAAAACAAAGCTTCCCTTTCACTTCTTCCTGAATGTCCTTAAAACAAGCAGTGGCAACTGCAGTCCTGAAGCAGCATTCAGGGATCACAACAGCGGCATCTCATCTTAGAAGGGAACTAAAATAAGTTAATTATAACTTTTTCTATTTTTTCTTTCTTTGAACTAAGAGTAAATCTGTATTTTATGTTCAATGATCAATTTATGAGTCCAAATTATGTGATAGTACAGAGCAATAATTGAAAGCACAGGCTTTGGAATCAGAAAGACCTGAGTTTGAATACTTTGCCACATTTTATTAATTATGTAACAAGTTATAGAAGCTTTGCATAAATTTCAGTTTCTTCATTTATAAATGATAAAATGTATATAAAGCATTTAGTGCATTACTATGTAATGTAATGACAAACATTCAGTTCATGGTAGTGATACTCATATACAAAGCCAGTAGAGATTTCATGAACTCTCCGGAAATGACTGTCTTAAAATTCATCTAGTGTCTGGTGTCTTATTGCTACCTTTGGCCTTATGGTGTACTTTGAGGAGAATCTTTCCTACAGTTGCATGTGTATCTGTCAGCAGGAGTGAGTCTTGGAATTGCAGAAGATAATAAGGCCTGACTATAGTCATTCGGATGGACAACAGTAACAGAAAGGCACCATCATGCCACTATAGGGTCGGTCAGGCAATCACACAAGGACAAACTTGGAGAGTCTAAAAATGTTCCCAGATAAAATTTTCAATCTATTACCTGAGCATATATTATTTACTATTAGATCTGAATATTTATAATTTCTCCACAGAATGGATGACTCTATGCTGCAAACTCCAATCGAGATAAAATTTTATTTTCTCCACAGATTTTGTTGTTGTTGTTAGCCTTAGAACGCTATCTTTCATTGTCTTCAGAAACATTTGAGATCAGTTTCACTTTCAGTTTGAATGAAGAAATCTCATCTTCTCCATAACAACTAGCCACAGTGGATGTTCTCTCTCTCTCTCTCTCTCTCTCTCTCTCACACACACACACACACACACACCTGGAGAGCTATAGATAAAAGGAAAACTAAAGGAACTAAATTTCTGATAGAAAGGAGCCCTTTCTAGGGATGCAGAGATGCCAAATCTGGGCGTGGGTGGCTGAGAGTTAGACTTATCAGGCAGAGATTTTGCTGAGTTCATTTAAAATTTATAAATTTACAATTTCATAATTTACAAACTTACAAAGATTTTTGGACTGATGTGATAGATTAGAATCTATAGAACCCCCAGATACAGAACTAATTCTCCTCACTGAGTTTCTTCAGTGAAACTTCTATCGAGTTTCCAGTAATGCAGGGAGCAGAAGGCTGTGCTGTCATGGAGAGAGAAAGAGAGAGAGAGAGAGAGAGGGAGAGAAAGGGGGGTGGGGGGAGGAGAGATATCTTTGTATCCTTAAGTGTTTAGATTCTGAACAATGGCTGAACAATGGCTGGAAGGAGGGATTGGTAACAGAAATAGGGTAGATTTCACTACCAAAACACAACAGAAATCTACTAACGCTGCAACAAAACCCTGACCCAACTCAACCCCTGATTAGATAAAAGTGATCAATTCATTATTATAGCATCCTGGAAAAGCTTGTCTTCTTTAAAAATACTTTCTGCAGTAATTTTAAACACAATGTCTTATATACAATAAAGAATGCTATAAGACATATGAGTAAGTAGGAAAATATGACCCATCATCAAGAGGAAATACAGTAGGGCCATTCCCACAGATGTCACAGATGTTGGAATCAGTAGAAATATTGGGTGTTAGAAGGCTTAAGCAGAGAGGATGTTGTTAGAATTAGGCACCAAGAGAAACCTGGGTTTGAAAAGTTTTTGATGGATCTCAGATCTTTCATTAAATGATATCCTTTTCCATTTGGCTCTTTTAAACCACTTTATTGAGATATGATTAACATGGAAAAAGATGTACATATTTAATGTATGTGACTCAATGAATTCAGGGATAAGTATACCCCCATGAAACCATCACCACCATTAAGGCCATAGACATGTCCATCACCTCCCAAACTTTCTTCTTCCTCCTGTTATTAATATTACTACGGTTTGTGGTTAGAACACTTAGCAAAAGAGCTACTCTGTTATAAAATTTTAAGTTGACCATACAGTATAAAAACTGTAAAATAAGTTTTATAAACATGTTCAAGAAATTAGAGAAAAATGGACCAGACTAAAAATATGGAGAATTTCAACAGGAAAATAAAATCTCTCTTTAAAAGAGAATGAAATCAATATTCTAGAACTGAAAAATGCTACATCATAAATTAAGAATTTGTTGAATGGGCTTAGTAGCAGACTGAACAAAGAATAAGAAAGAATTAGCAAACTTAAAGACAATCAAGAGAAATTAAAAATTATCTAAACTAGAGCACATAAAGGAAATATACATATTTCTTTTTATGTATATAAAAGAAATATTTGAGGTTCTCTCATCTAGAAGTAATTTAAGGTGACAGACTATTGAGAAATAGAGATTTTATACCAGATACCTATTTTACATTTGTCTTACAAGTAATTACTGAGAGCCACATAAAGTTTTAAATGTTATTGGCATTAGGTGTTCATCTCCTATGCTGCCTTGAACTTGGGTATTTTCACATTGCTTATGTCTAAAATCAACACATAAAAGTTTTTTTTCATTTGAATTTAAAAAGCAATATGTATATTGTTGGTTAAATTGTTTTTCTACTCCTACTCTTTTAGCCAGCACATTTAAAAAGATTTCTTAGAATTCTGTTGCATTTTTGTAGAATAACTCTTGCCTTTGATGGAAATTCTAGACTTAAGCAGAATGATTTTTTTTTATTTCACACACCCGCAGAGGCACAGATTACACATACATACAGACATATATGCAAAAAAAAGTCTAAATAACAATATCTGGTCTCCACTTCAAATTCTCTCTTTAGAATGCTACCATATTTCCTTTCTCTTTTCTTTTTTCTTTTTTTTTTTTTGAGACAGAGTCTCACTCTGTTTCCCATGCTAGAGTGTTGAGGCGTCAGCCTAGCTCACAGCAACCTCAAACTCCTGGGCTCAAGCAATCCTCCTCCCTTAGCCTCCCAAGTAGCTGGGACTAAAGGTTCTTACCACTAATTTCAGCCCAGCTCATTTTTTGTTTCTGCTTTTGGTTGCCTGGCTAATTTCTTTCTATTTTTAGTAGAGACAGGGTCTTACTCTTGCTCAGTCTGGTCTCAAACTCCTGACCTCAAGCTATCCTCTTGCATTGGCCACCCAGAGTGCTAGGCTTACAGACGTGAGCCACTGTGCCTGGCCCTATCATATTTCTTGATTGTTTCTAGTATTTATCTTCTACAGGTTGAGTATCTCTTATCTGAATTGCTTGAGACTAGAATGGTCAGATTTTGGATTTGTTTGGACTTTGGAATATATGAATATACATAATGAGATATCTTGGGTATGAGACCCAAATCTATACACAAAATTCATTTATGTTTCATTGGAACCTTATACACATAGCCTGAAGGGAATTTTATACAATATTTTTAATAATTTTGTGCATGAAACAAAGTTTTGAGTGTGTTTTGACTGCAACCCATCACATGAGATCAGGTGTGGAATTTTCCACTGTCATATGGTGTCAGTGCTCAAAAGTTTCAAGTTTTGGAATATTTGGATTTCAGATTTTTGAATTGGGGATGCCTACCCTCTACTGCTATAATATTCTGTTACTTATGCCCCATTCAAATTAGAACACTAATGGTTCTTGAAAACACCATGATTATCTGACTTCCTCCTGGACTCCATTTATTTCTCCTCCCATCTGGTATGCTCTATATCACAAATGTCACCTGCATACTTTCTAGAGAAATCTAATACCCCAACAATGTGATCCATGGAAATTTGACTAATTCTTCCAATTAGATGTATTCTACACGTTTTTCTGAACCACTATGTATTTTAAAATATTATATTTAAATTATAAAAGCAGCATCCTTTTGGAGAAGTATAAAATGTATTAAAGTTTATACAATGAAATTAATAGCATTGAAAAGCCTGTAGCCCATAGATAACTATCGTTAACAGTATGGAGTCCTTCCTTTCAGATTTATGTATGTGTCTGATGTGTGTGTTTGGGTGTGTCCTATTCACCAATCTTGCTTTCCTGTTTTTTATCCTACTCCTCCACCCCACTCTGCTACTTTATGGGTCACTAACACATATATAATTGTTGGCTGAGCTCTTTCTGTTTCTGGCTCCACCCATAATTCTATGGTAACTCTAACATAAACTAGACTAATATCAGCACCACCCTATACATCAAAACATATACCTTTTCTGATTAATTGTTTTATTGTAATTAGTATGTATCACAATACTTGAGTATATACAGGGTAACTCAGCAGAATTGTAGCTAGCATAAATAGTAGCACACACATACATTGGGAAAGAGATATTACACTTTTATACTGATATAGATCCTGAGTTTGAACCAGGATGCACTAGTGGGAGAAGGATCAATCTTCTTACCTTATTTTAGGCAAGTGAGGTTTCTCTGTTTCATGAGGCAAAGTATTAGTTGGCTTTGTGGATTTTTAAGGATGAAAGGTACTTGTCATTAACAGTGGGCACTAAAGGTATCAGACAACCCCATCCCTACTCTGTCAGGCAGGGTGTGGGCTCATGATCAATTATTTATCCTTGCCCAGGATTCTGGATCTTGAATAAGTATTGCCAAGACAGAGATGGTTGATAAATTATTTACTGCCATTGCAACATTAACATTCCAGAAACAGCAGCTATGAGTTTCCTATCGTAGCAGTACCAGAAGTTCTCACCAGATTCTTCCTGTAGTGTGACCTCACTTTTGTGTGTGTGTGTGCAATATAGATTCACCAACTTCCTGCCCATACCTTAAGCTGGGCATGTCCAGCCTTCCTTTCCCCAATAAATTTCTGACTATCAAGAGGAAATAATAGGAATATGGAGTAGTGGGTATAGAGTTCCAGCCATTCCTTGGAACATCTCCATATACTTCCATGTCTAGAGCTGCAACACTTTACAAGCAAGAGCTCATGTTCCTCAGGAATGAATATTTGGGTAAACCTACTAGGCAAAGCCACCTGTCCTAGTGAATTGTTGGCTGAAGGCCATCAATTGAATGGATGGTGGAGGAGGGGAAGTCATACATTTTAACTATGTCCTCATAAATGCATAGGGAAATAAAGATCACAATCTCTATTCAAATTACCTTCATTTTGTGTCATAAATATATTTGTATAGTTTAATATAGTTTTTATTCCTTTCCATTTCCCCTGTTCTTTATATGTATAATATTAATGTGATATTGTAACAGGACTAAAGTATAATGGACATTGTACAGTGATCTTGGGCTCCAAGTTGGATGTAGTAACTGATGAAACCTTGAGTTATTTCCTTTAAGTAAGTGAATGTATGCTTTTTTGGTTGTATAAAGAATACATATATTAGGA
The DNA here is from genome assembly GCA_963574435.1 of Cheirogaleus major. Classification (NCBI taxonomy): domain Eukaryota; kingdom Metazoa; phylum Chordata; class Mammalia; order Primates; family Cheirogaleidae; genus Cheirogaleus; species Cheirogaleus major. Next base: position 7,217 of record CAUYPO010117645.1, on the reverse strand, counting down.
TTGAGGCACCTTTTGGAAGTAGTGAGAGGTGTTAGTATTAGAAGAAAAATGTAGGTAGACATTTGTCAGGTTCTTTTATTTGTTTTTATCTCTAAATCATCTGAATGTCCTTTTGGTGGGAAATATCCTTTGGCCAAATCCTGTTTTGAGGTGTGGATCATATCCTAATACAAGTTTAGAGGGATCAAATAATTTCCACCCAAACTTCTGGTACACAGAGTTAGCCAGTCAGTGCTCATGCCAGCACTTCTAATTCTAAAGGAGTGATATTAAGACCAAAAGCAATGAAGAAGTCATTCACAGTGGTGTTGAGTCTAATAGAGGCAGCAGATAATTTCCAGTAATAGAAATGCAAAAGATAGTGTTGTACAGCCTGGACTCTTGCTACCTAGCCTCCTTTGGTATGTGCCCATTTTCTGGGCGTGGTCTCCAGATTTCTTCCTTTAGATTCAGGAGTTACTGACTACCCTTCCAGTGAGTATATTTATTGTTTTCACCATCAATTATCTCAGTTGCACGTAAGAATAAGAAGAATTCTAATATATTTAGTTCATCTCAATAAACAGTAATTTTCAAATGTAAAATGTTTTTCTAAAGTTCACACAATAGGCTTTTATTTCCTTAATCATCTATCAAATGGGTATAGTAAAAATATCTATCATAAAAGTTTTAAATGTTAGTGAATGTAATATACCCAGAATAGTGTCTGGGCCATCGTAGGTGCTAGATAAAGGTTTGCTATTATTATTAATCATTTTCAGGGACTTTTGCACTTTGAGGGAAATTGAAAGGGAATGCATCAGAGGCTTCTAATCAGAAGGCACATTCAATTGAAAGTCAGACATAGTACTTTGAGTCTACAGCCTTATGGCACTCACCTTACCCTACTTTTTCTTCTGGTCATCTGTCTATTTATTTAATTGCCTCAGCTAGGTTATAAAATCTTTGTGGTCAGAAAATGTATATTATCATCTCTCTGTTCGTAGCCTTTTCTGGAAGTGTCCCACACACCACAATAGTCCTCAATAATCATTCACTGATGTCTTCCTTGACTGTGATTTAGTGAGTAACTAAGTTGAAAGACTTTTCTTACAGTCTACATCCAGAAAGAACAGAAAAGCTGTTTATATGTTTTTTTCATTTCTATTATAAATGTATCGAAATGATAGAATAATTCCTCCCTCTTTGCTGTAGTTTTCCACCTGTCCCATTTGTCACTCCTATTGGTTCCTTCTCTGCTAAATATATACTTTCACAGACCATTCAAAACTTATCTAAATATATAAACATTCTCTCCTATGTTTTACATATCAATCCCATAAAATCATACATTCATCCCCTTTATATCACCGTAATGAAAACATTTTCAACAAATAACCTCCTATTTTCTAATCAATATCTTTCAGTCGTATTTTTATGGAATTTGCAGAAGCATTGGATACTATTCATTTTTCCCCCATGATGCATCTTTTTGCCCCTCAACTTCCATGACACATGTTGTTCTTCATAGCCTTCCATCCCCTTCTGACTTTTTTCCTCCTGTTGCTTCTATCCTTAAATGTTGGTGTTATTATGTTTGTAAACTAAAGGTTTACAAACAAAAATTTATATGTTGAAACTTAATCCCCAAAGTGGTCATACCTAGAGGTGGGGTCTTTAAGAGGTCATTAGGACATGTGGGAAGAGCCCTCATAAATGGGATTAATACCCTTATAAGAAAGGCCACAGAGAGTTCCCCCTCTGCCATGTGAGAAAATAGCAATAAGATGCCATCTATGAACCAGGAAGCAGGCCCTCTCAGACAAGGCATCTTCCAGTGCCTTGATCTTGGACTTTCCAGCCTCCAGAGCTGCAAGAAATGAATTTCTGTTGTTTATATGCCACCAAGTCTATGGTATTTTTATTGTAGCATCCTGAACAGACTACTACATCATTTTTCCACCTATAGACTTCTTCTCCATCCATATGTTTTCTGGTTCATAGTATGTAGGGTCATGGTTTTTGACTTCACCTATATTTTAACAATTCCTAACAGCATCTGTCCTGAGCTGCAGATATATTTCTAATTATTCTCTGGACCTGTTCACTTGGATGTTCCACATGGCACTCAAACTCAACATGCTACAAACTAAAATCATAATCTTTCCTTTTAAAACTGATCCTGTGGGTCATCCCTACCGTCCCTCTGTACTTCATGCCTTATATAATCACATCTTGTCCATCCTCTTATCTTATTGCTCTTAAAACTCTCCTTCACTGAATCTCCAGTAATAATGTCTAGTTCAACTCCTATTTCTTTCCTCAAATCTACCCTGCCCCTGCATATCCTAAAATGCAAATCTACTCTTTGGTTCTATCCTCACTGCAACAGAATAAAGTCAAAATTCTTTTTACCTAGCAGGAAAAAAAAAAAAAATTAATGATCTTGCCAGTCCCTACCTTTCTAGCTTGCCTTTCCAGTTCTTGCCATCAGAACTTTCAAGCCCAATGTCCCAGCCATCAGACTATTCAATTCTCTAATTCCACTACCTGGAGTGCCCTTATCTTGTTGTCTGATTAGAGAACTTCTGACTGATCTTCTATAGTCAAGGGACATGCTCTGTGTTTTATCATAGTGTTTCTGGGCATGCCTCTATTGCATTACATATTACATGGCAATACAATAAATTGATTACATACTGTTCCACCTATTTGACTGTGGATTCCTGTGCTTTATTTTTGTATCCCCAATCCTTAATAAGTCAAGAAAGAGGAATATTTTTAATTTCCTGTGTGTACTATTTAGCCCTTGGAATGGTTTCAAGAACAAAGGATATCTCTTTAAAATATTTAATTATTTTTATTAAAATATTCTGTCCTGTCGTAGAAGAGGCAACCAATTAATGAATATATTTTCCAGGCTCACCAAACTGGGATATAAGCATTCAGTGCCACTAAAATTTCAAGAAGAAAACTCTCCCGTGTCTTCTTTGAATTAACTATCTCAACTATTCTGCTGAGGAATCAACTTTTAGGTTAAAAGCCCCATTTATAGTAATTTCAAAAACCTCCCACTCTTTTTTCTTTCCCACATTTAGAGTAAAAAAAAAAAACAAACTTGAAAGCTGACTTTTTTTTTAAGAATTTTACTTTTTCTAAAAATGTGGTTCTTTAGATAAAGAGGAAGAGTGATTATGAGAGTTAAATAAAGAATGAAGCACTTTATCATCACTTTGGAAAGAGTTTCTAACACGCTACCTGCATGTGTAATTGTTCACCATGCTTTCCCTGCGTCTTCTCCCTCTCCTGTAGCTATCCTCATAGCCAGAATGCAGAGTCGTCAGCATCCCTATGACAGTATCAGTCATTCCCATGACACAGCTCTCATGACTTACAAAGTAAAGTCCTTTCAAGAGGAAAGTGACCTGGTAATCATACAGATATTAATTTTCTTCCATTTGAGGAGCCAGGGAGTTTCAGCTCCAAACATCCATCAGCAAGGAAGTTGTTTAGTTAATTTGCCTAATAAGACAATATGTAGCCTTTGTGCTGAGCTGGACCTTGTGAAAATGGCTGACCTGCAGCAGAAATCTTTAGATACTGGCCATGTTCACCTGATATTAATATGTAGTAAATGTCTCTTATAAAGTCATCTTATTACATGAAAAATAATCATACCATAAAATATGCTTTCTGTGTGTGCGCACAGGTCTGTGGGTGCGTGTGTGTGTTCCCATGTACCTGTGAATATGCAGGTGCCAGTCTGCATGTGCAAATGAGAGCTTCTGAAAATGGCTGGAGCTAACAAAAGCAGTGCATTAAACATTCAGGCAAAGGAAACATTGGTTGGGCCTAATAACCTAAACCAGAAAAATATGCATGATTACTGCTTAGGCCACAAGGAGAGAAGGGCTTTTCATGATTTACCTTTGGAAAGCAAGGTAGAAACAGAAAAATAAATCACAAGGAGACTTCATTTCAAATATTTGTATGTGTGTATATATATTCTATTATACTTAATATATATTATACATATGCACATATTAAATATATAGTATATATATATATATTTTATATATGCACACACACAATACACACAACAGGTTCTCAAAAAAATCAATTTTGACAAAGGCAACTGTCTATGTGAAGTTTGCATGTTCGCCCATGTCTGTGTGGGTTTAATCTGGCTACTCTGGTTTCCTCCCCCATCTCAAAGATGTGCACGTTGGGTTCACTGGCACATCTACATGGTCCCAGCATGAGTGAGTGTGGGTGTGTGTGTGAGTGTGCCCTGCGATAGGATGGCAGCCTGTCTAGAGTGGGCTTTCACCTTGCGCCCCGAGCCCCTGGGATAGGCTGCAGCCACCCCTGACCCTGAAATGGAATAAACTGGTTGGAAAATGAATGAATGAATGAATACAAATTATTGTAAAATAAGAATTTGTAAAGTCTATGAAAATCATTACATATGCACGACAACAAATGATGTAGTACAAAAGCGCTCAGCAAGCCCACCCTATCTGTGATTGTTTTTGAACCGTGCAGTGATAGGAGTGCTCCTTACAACTTTTTATCTACCGCCCCACCATCATTCACTAGGTCACCAAAAATTGAGTAATTATCATACTAGTTTATAATTAATCTTTTTTACATGTATGTATAGCTCACATTTATTTCAATGTTTAATGTTAGAAATGTTTTCAGTCCTTATTTAGAAGTTTGGTGATGTTTTTGTGAAGAGAAACTTAACTCTTGTTTATATCAATTAGCTTGTGGTAAAATTGATTTCCTTATATGTTGTTTCACTTAAAGTCACAGTTTCCAAGAACCTGTCAACAATGTTGTCAATAACATAATATTAATGACTTACTATATGTGTGCATATATATGTGTGTGTGTATGTGTACACATATATATGGAAATTTAAGATCTGTGTCATCTATGTGTAGTAATTACCATAGTAATTGGCATATACTGAGCACTTAGAATGTAGAATAAGTGAGTGAATAAAGGAATAAATAAATGAGTACAGATCACTCATGATGGCTATAATTCTTGTTAGAAGCAAATAGGAGGCATGTGTTCCTAAAGTATCCAGAGGAAAGCTCTAATACTACAATCTAACTCTGCTTTTCCCCTATATCTCTTTTCACAGGTCTGACCTGCTTGTGGCTCTTACTAAATAAAATTTACATTTCGCATGTCTTATATATGTCTGCCAAGTAAGCTAAGTTTAGCAAAGAATTTGAACTCAGAATTCCTACTAGGATTGATATATTTTTAAACAAACAAACAAACAAACAAAAATTGACCTTGAAAAGTTAAATGTAAAGAAAAGTAACATTAGGCCAAGGGAGAATTTGACTGCCGAGTATATAACAGATCTCTATGGCATTTGTCTCTCAGTGGGCTAAAGAGTAGAGCCGATGAAATGGAAACTCAAAAAATTATTATTTATATTTTCTTGGCCTCAACCACCTAAAGTTTTCTATAGAGGAGGGAATTATCTAATTCTAATGAGTAAGTTTCCATTGTTATTATTTTTTTTCAAATATCCAAGAATATTTGCTTTGGGTGGTAAATAGATTTAGTCACTGCTTGTGCACACCACTTGTGTGTTTTTAAAATATATTTTTCTCATTCTGTATTTTTTCATTTGTAGTATTATCAAATTATTTCTTTGTCATGCAGTTTTAGGAGTTATCAACATTTAAAATGAATTTGTTTCCAAAGATGAGCTCATACCTATACTACAGAAACGATTCCACACCATTGAAAAGGAAGGTATCCTTCTGAACTCATTCTACGAAGCCAATATCACCTTGATACCAAAACCCTGAGCTCTTTAAGGAAAGCTATCTCAAGAACACCGTAGTGTTCTCTAACCCTTATAGAAAACCCAGGCAATTCTCTACCCAGAATTTTAATACAGGGTTAGTTGTCGTTTCTGAAAATTTAACAGTTCCACCAATATGCAAGTCCCTGTTAAAAGCAAGGAATGGAGTTAGATGTGATTTAGGAAGAAAAATGCAAAATGATCATGGAATTAAGAAATCCATGGTAGAGAAAGAGGCTCAACAGGTGAGCTTTCTTTATTCCAAAGGTGAAGGCCAAGGGGGATGTAGTGACTTATTAAAACATGAAGGATAGACACAGAATCAGTAAAAACTTTGGTTCTCACACACAAAATAACTATGAGGTGATGGATATGTTATTAGCTTGATTGTGGCAATCATTTTACAATGTATATGTATAAAAATCATGTTTTATTCTGTAAATACCTATTTGTCAGTTATACCTCAATAAAGCTGGAAAAAATTGTATTAGGGCCATTAGAATTCAGATCAAATGTTGTATGCCTCAAAGTAAGGTCAGCACATATATTAAAATGTATTAGCCCACCTAGAAGCTAGTAAACTAATGGCACCCTTATTCTTTGAACTGAAAACTGCATTAGGTAGAATCAAATGATAGCGCATCATTTTAGAACAATTAAGGTCTCTAAGGATTTTTCCTCTAAACTTTTGAGTTTAATGTGAGGAAGGAGAGGGAACAATAACATCCCAGAATAGGTTTTTAATGTCACTGTCAAATGTAATACTCCACCATCTCTTATTTGTTCTTTTTAAAATTACTTTTCATTTTTTAATCCAAGTAATATGCAAGATATATACATAATTTCAAAAATCAAATAGAGTTCAATAATTTATAATGAAAACGGCAACCCCCTCTCCTTTCCCAAGCTTTTCCTCCCTGGAGCAATTACTTTCAATAACTACAGCCTTTTCTTTTGCTATTTGTCTCTGTACTTCTAAGAAGTATGCTTATGTTGTACTTTTCCATTCATTACTTTTATGTTATCTCTTGACTTCCTGTTATGGGAATTGAGCATTTACTTCTCTTCTGGCCACCCTGCCCCCCAACCTTAACACATACACACACTCTCTTCCACATGGAGCCTGGTGGTTTCTTGGCCTTGAGCGTGGCTGTCACTCTGGCCTGTCTTTTCACCACCATTTTGCTTTGGGCTCCCTGTGCCCCGGAGAACACAGCTAACTCTTTCTTGCATTTACTCCTTCATTTGCTGAGGTACATCCTCCAGTGGCTTTGTAAGAAATATAATACTTAAGAAATTTGGAGGTAAATTTATTTATTTTTTTCTTTGTATTTTTAGTCACTGTATGTGTGAAAATGTCAAATGTTCCTTCAGCTGTTTCACTTGATTGATAACTTGGCTG